>JASDQU010502441.1:37299-89711 GCA_032191745.1 Picea mariana
GTTTGCTTATTTTTTTTAGTTTTTAATTGATCCAAAAAAAATGAATTATATATTTTTGGTAAATATTTAAAAATAGTGTTATTTAACTACAATTATTTTCTATGTATTGAAGGTAAAAAAATGTGTTAAAAATGATATTTTCCACTATATTTAAAATGTATGGAACCATAACTTAATTAAGGACACATAATTATATGAATAATCTTAATTTAAAAAAAATAAATGGTGTACACCATTTTTAACATTGGATGAAGCATGGAAATATGATTAAAAACACCATTGAATATATATATATATATATATATATATATAGAGAGAGAGAGAGAGAGAGAGAGAGAGAGAGAGAGAGAGAAGTTTGAAAATAGATGAAAAAACATCGTTGAGAAAAAAAAATGAACAATTTTAAAATAAATGAAAAAACGAGCATTTAAAAAAACAAAGTGGAAACCTTATGTATCAGAAAATTTAAAATATCAAAAAACCACCTAAAAAGGGAAGGGGGTGCTACCGATAGCACCATTTTTTAAAACAGGGTAAAAAACTTGACCCCCCCCAAAAACGAGAACTCTGTAGAGTTCTCGTTAAGTTGGTAATTATGTTAGGATTGAAAGTATGGATTACAAATTGGAGTTTCCTCCATCTTCACGTGTACATTCATTCTTCCATGTTTATTTCTTAAAGAAGGTAATCAACAACAAGATCTCATTCCAAACTATTTTACCAGAGATTAATGAAGAATGGAAAATCATACTAGAACCAGAAACAATCATTGAAACAAGGATTAAGTAAATCAGAAATTGAGCAATTACTGAATCCCTTGTCAAATGGAAGAACCTACTAGTGGAAGAGGTGACATGGGAAGATGAGTTCTTCATGTAGAAACACTCATGCTTAATTAGGAAAACACTTGTTTGAAGGGGAGGAGCATGTTAAACCCTAGATAAATCCCCATGTTATGTATAAAACCCCATATTAATCCCTAGATATTGAATTATTACATTTATAATGTTATATTTGTATGTAGGATAGACTTCTTCATTGCACCCTTTCATTATAATTGTGCCCTTTGTCTCCTATATATATACCAAGGAGACCTAATCTCGGGATCATCTTATCTCATCTTGTACATTGAATATATTGTAAAAGGAGGTTTAGCCCTTGAAATGGATTGTTACTCATTGACTTTTTATCATTTTCAAGGCGTTGGAACATAACAATTGTTAAGGCACAAGGCCCCATTTCACTTCTATATAATTCAAGATTCTTTTTTAGGGAGTTTTAGACACATGGTAATAGGAAATTTTGAACCTGATAGGTTGATTATGGAGTCTAGGAATTTTCTCATGGCGAAAGGTGAATATTTCCATGAAGAACAATACACTTATATCAGGCTTTACAACTTTGAGGGAAAGTCATACCTACTACCCAAATTTGTATGTGACCAATATTTCCTCATTGAATTTTGTCATTAGTATGAAAAAGGGTTTCTATTCTTCGATCGGAAAAAGGGAAAGCAGTTTATCCCAACTCTTTTCAAGAGTTTGGTTTCACCATGAAAAGCATTTCCCACCTCACATAAATATCGTGGGGATTGAATTCTTATGCCTTGAAGGAGGGCGATGAAGTTTGAGGCTTTGACTAAGACTTTTCAAGATATATTTTCTCAATCTCATGGCATATTCATTTTGATTACTTATCTTTGCAGGTTGTAATAGAGTACAAAGATGAGGGTCCCAATATTGTTACCTATGTTGGGAAGCTATCAATATTAGATTTGATTCAGTCTAAAAGAGATTTAGAAACATATACTTGAACAATTGGATCCTTGGAAAGAATAAGAATAAACCATTCCCTCCTAGCATATAGTATATGTATAAATAGCTTGGTATAAGGGAAGAAAAACTAACTTATAAAAGATCAAATCTTACTCAACTCTTCAAGGCCATATGAAAACAATTGCAAAAATATATTCGATGACCTCTCTACTTTTTTCAAGTCTCTCTATTTCTTTTGACGTCTCTCAATTTTTTTATTTCATGGGTGCATCATCTTCCATATAAATGGATATAATCTCACTATAGGTGTTCATAGAGTTCAATTTGTTTTCCAAGGAATATCAAGAAAGTTTCTTTTAGTAGATGTTATAGTGAGCTGAAATCTTTTTGTGTGCACAAATTTACTTATTTTTGTATTAGAATGGAATGTTTCAATGGATCCAACTTCTTCTTGTGAAATCTGTTTATGTTTCCTTCTATGGTATATTCAACTATTTGTGCCTCATATACTACTACACCTAGTACTATCGGTGCCTCTACCCCTTGTACTTTTTCTACCCATGCTTCGATTGTTATTGTGACTCCCTCATTGGTCATAATTGTTAAGAGCACAATGGAATTCCCTATTTATTCATGCATGGATGATGTTATAGCAAGATTTGTCTCACCCTATGCAAACTTGCTCAAAGGACCTTTTTTCATTTCCCTATGCAGACTTGAAGTTCCTTTTTGTAGTTCCCAGACCTAAAAATTGCATTTTTCCACATATACGTGCCCTAAAAGCTATACATCATGCGTATACATAGGTTGCACCATTACAGGCAATGTACATCGGGTTTTGTGCCCAAAATTAAAAAATGGTGTCGGGTTTCCATGTCACGTCACGAGATCCATGATCCTTGACCTTCCATATACTGGAAATGTTCCGAATTGGCCTTTAGTTCCATTTGAAGGCTATAAATGGGCCATATCCAAGGTGTGGAAAAAAGGAGAAGAATTCAACTTTGAGAGCAAAGTTACTCTAGAGAAATTATTCACTTCATATTGAGTTTGCATCCCTTTGCCCTTTTAAGTCTGAACACATTGTTCAACCCCCAAGATCTTCCCTATTTGATGGAGAACCTCATTGTCTCTCTTATATGAGCTTTCCTTTGGTGGAGGCCCAGCTGGAAAGGACTTAGTTTCTCGGTTTCGAATGTGCAAACACAGAAGTTTGTCATTCATACACTTCTGTTGATCACATTTTAATAGAAATACTCTTTTATCATCCAATTAATGTCTTGAAAATATTTGAATTATTATTCCATGGGCATATTTGTTATGAATATTGATGGATTATGCTATTGAATGTGCTAACTTTATATATTATCACCATATTCTTGCGTATCTTGGTTGTTGAGGACAAGTTGCAAGTGTATTGCTTTGAGTCAAGTGCTCAACAATGGACTTCATCGAACGTCTAGACGAGGTAGGATCTTTATCTTGTCTTGTTATCATATTTGTTTATACAACATACTTGAGATTAGAGTTGATTTCTGCAGTTATTTCTGTCTGTTGTGGTTTACCCCATGCCATAGAGCGATTTTCCTCGTAACAGAATTGGCGACCATACTAGGGAGGGAATCTTCTTTTTGAGGTTTGGAGTGTTTTTCTCCTTTGATTTCTCTCATTTATATTAAGTTTATTTTCATCTTATTGCTTGACAACCTCTGTTCATTTTGAATATGAGTTTCTTGGCCTTATCCTTAACATGGTAGTGTTTCAATACATATATGCAGTGATTTTCCTGACAGACACTTACATACGCGAGCTGTCATTCTGTAGGAAGTGTATATACGTGGTTGTCGATTGAATAGTCGCATACATCATCCTTGTTTACTTGATTGCTGAGTTTGATGTTTGTTGGGTAAGTTTTGATGGTTGTTGAGTCTTCTTCGGTCTCTGTTATGACTGTTAAGTGCCTACAGAGTGATACAAAACCTTTCTTTGGTTGAATTTTTGGGGGGTGTTTCTTTCTCATCATCCTTTTCATTGATTGTCCTTGCATCTTGGGTTGGGTGTTTGCTTCTTGATATTCTACTTGGTTTGTCTTTGTTTACATACAGTAGGGTCTTTATATCAAGTTGTTGTTCAGTCCTTGCATTTTCATTCTTTTATATTGAAAATACAAAAAATATACATTTTGCATTTTTGGCATTTGATATTTTGGGTTCTTATCATTGATCTTTGTACATGTATGGAAATATTGCATCTTATTTGGAATTGCATAATTAAATTGGAAATTGTATTTTGAAACACTTATCACTTATTGGGAATTAAAGTTAGGGCTTTGCATTTTATTCATATTCATTTATTTTACTTGTAGAGTCATAACATCATCAATTTCACAACCGCACCTTTTTGAGTAAACAAGGCCACTAAAAGTAAAGATGATAAATTTAAAATTGATTAGAAATGATTTTATTTTTTAGGGTGCACAAACTAGCTTAGGATTTAGAGCCTTGGAATAGGATTTTGTGAGTAAACTTCTCCAAGGATATTAAATTTGACATATCTGTCTGACTAAGGGAGTGGTGAAATCCATTGTATAATTGGTGACAACATGAGGCTCTGCTTACACCAGAGTTAAGCATGAGGTCTCGTGAATTTAGTTGAGGGGATATCCCCCCAATACCTTCTTAGTGTCAGAGATATTTCTGGGGATATATTCGTATATGGGGGTCTTACTATCACCTTTACCTCTGTGAGAGGTGGTACTTTCAAGATTTCGGGCTTTGCTACCATGCCCATATGGTAGACCTGACTTATGACTATTCACCTGTGCATCGGTTATATCATGGTGGATTAGTTGTTTGATATAGGTACCACATAGGTTACTTGCAGGGGTTATTATGCAGGTACCCTGGGTCAAATAAGGGTCGAACAACACACAACCTTTATGGAGGATTACCTCTCTAGGGGGGTCTAACCGGCTGGTTGTTAAGCCCACGAGGGACCTTATAATTGATTCTGATACCTCCAATATTTTGAAGGTAGTCTCAGGTCCCTCTTGGGCGAGGCATACCTACTTTAGGGAGGGAGGCCCCTTTCAGCCATTTTATCATGTTTGTGTGCATATTGTCCTTTCTTGTTTATTTTGGTGTGCTCTTTGATTATTAGTTGGCCTTAGTATTTTGTATCGTGTCGTGAGTTTTCATTTCTATGCTTAGTGGAGTCCCCATGACTCCCTTAGTTAGCGCTACCCAACCCATGGTGTTTTCTCATTCCATGGGGATGAATCCTTTTGTATTTCCAAGTGGTACACCGAATCATGATACTCAGTCAATACCTTGGGCCTCAATTTTTTTTTCTCATGGTATTCCAGACATGTCTTCGCACTTGCCATCCTCTGTCTCGTTGCCTTATGTGAATCCTAGTTTTGGGTCTGTGGGCATGATGCCTCCTTATTCTTCCTTTTCATTTGGTGGGAGTCATATCCCTCAACAAAATCTTATGGTAGGAGCTTGGAATCTTCCTTCCTATAGATCCAATCCTAGCTTCAATTTTCCAGGGGCAAGTGCTCAAATGGGCAGTCATTCTACTTATAACATCCTTTCTATCTATCCTTCTTCCGCTATGTCGGTTCCTATGAACGCTTTTCCCATGGAGGATATACATCTGTCCTCTGGTGTTTCATCTGGGGGTAGTTAGTTTTATAGTATGGGCAACACCCTTCACGAAGTTCCTTCATCTAGTGGAAACATATATCCTCACCTGAGTAACCCTTGTCATGTCACTTTCTCTTCGCAAGTAGCTTCCTCGGTGACTATGACCTTACAACCCTTTATGAATCAGTTTGGTGTAGGATAATTTTCTGTCGGATAGAGCCATGGTGTATACCAGAACCCTTCCTGGCCTGCAATTTCTCAAAACCAATCTTTCTCGGAACCTTGGTCTCAAACTTCATAACCAACTGCCACCACTAGTCCAGTCACTGCAAGTCATACTGGAATTATATCACCAACCTCTACTAGTCATGTTGGAGATTGGTTAACAAACTCTGCAATTCATGTTGAAGACATGCAACAGGCCACTGCAAGTCAATTTGGGGGCATAAATATAGTCACTACTAGTCACACTTCACAAACATCACCAACCTCTGCTAGTCATGTTGGGGATTCATCACCAACCTCTACTACTCATGTTGGGGATTCATCATCAAAATTTGTTAGTCATGTTGAAGGTTTGTCACCAACCTCTACTAGTCATGTTGGGCATTCATCACCAACCTCTACAAGTCATATTGGAGATTTTCTACTAGCCTCTACAAGTCATGTTGGGAGCATGTCACCAACCACTTTAAGTCATGCTAGGGGCATTCATACGATTGAGAAGCCTAGAAATGTAAGATGTAATCCCAAGTTCCTTTGTAGGCTTTGCAAAGGATATCACCTTACTCATTTGTGCCCTACTACTGCTATGGTACAAGAAGCGTGATCCTTACCCGGGGACCCTTCGGGTTCTGAGTCATCTTTGGTTTCCCAACCTTATTTGGTTGATACAAAGGTCATTTTGATGCAATCTTCGGCCAACACCACTCCCATTTTTGGGGGTGATGCGTCTTTTGATATTGTTGTCTCACATCCTAGTCAACCAACGATTGAATAATTGGTCATGTCGATGCAATCTTCGAACGATCCCACTCTTCTCTTGGAGAGTGACAAGCCTAAGGAAGTCACATTGTCGATGGAATCTTCGGTCTATCCCACTCTTCTTTTGGAGGGTGATGCATCCTTGGACCATGTCCTTAGCATTTCTAGTCCTGTACCTTCTGAACAAGGGAGCATTCTACTCTCTCTGAGCATGCTCCCTCCAAGTCCTAGGGTGGTTTCCTTTGATTGGAATGATCTTGTAGAGCCTCGAATTCCTTCTTCTACACCCTTCCAGATAAGGAGCATTCTTCGATATATTGTAGATAAGGTATCCTATGCAAGTATTTTATCCTCCTCGACTCAGAAAGATTTGGGCTTTCCCAAGCTTGTGTCAGCTATCTATGAGTTGCTGACTTTCGACAGAAGTCCTACACAGGAGCCTTGGACTCCCCCATTATATGTTGATTATAACAACATCCTCCAAGTCTGGGCTAAGCTCTTTTATGACTCTATTAAAAAGATAAAAGATTGTCGAGTGAACTTGTCTCTTTCACACTCGTAAATTGGATTTGAAAGGACGTCTATTTGGTGTAAGTTTAACCCTTTTTCAGACCAAGTAAACTAATTTTGAAAAAGGAACACTCTAGTCACTACTGGCTAGAAGAGTTCTCCTGGGTATTTTTTTATAATTTTTCGAGCCTAGGGGACTAAATTTACGAAAAAGGACATTCTTTGGTGTTAAGTTGTAATTGCATATCATTTTATTTCTTGCAGTATTGAGCCTATTGTTGGTTCTCGCTTTTGCATTATAATCCTATCACCTCAACAGTTTGTATCATCAACCAAGTAGAGCCTAGTTTATATCCTTTGCAGCTTGACACCCAATACCCCAAGAGGAAACATTCCCCCGAGTGTCCATATCCTGCATGAACCTCCTTTAATTGAGCATAGGTATGTTCCACTGTTGGAACTAGTTGTTTACCAATGACACTCTCTTCCTCCTATGTATCATAGCATTCATTTGACTATGAAAAATAAAAAGATGGGCGGGAAAAGAATATTATCTTATGTTGGCTGCAGTCGTGTCTCCTTTGAACATAGAACAAAATTTTGAGTTCACTTGTCATCAAAATTTTGGGTTTATCATGACCTTAGGAAGCTGATCTCATTATTAAGATTTTACTCCCCCGACTAGTTACTCTTCTAGTCCCTATGGAGATTTTGATTGGTGCCTCCTACATCACAAAGTTTCATCATTGAGTCTATGCTACCAGAGTCATCCATATGTCCAATGATCTTGTTCAAAGGATGTTATGAGCCTATGTCGGCCATTTCTCAGAACTTTTGACTTTGCATATAATACATACCCTCAGTGTGTCTCAAAGTTACATGAATTTGTAGTCTTACCGTGCACCCTGGTCCTACTTTCACTATGGGTAGGTAACCTTGAACCTAGTAGTCGACATTTCATCATTGGTCATTGACTGGGGGGTTTCCCTTGTGTTAGACGATAAGAAATCTATTCACGCATTGGGATTCATGCAGTATATTGGATGCCATTAGCCTTATTGGTGGTTTCCTCACCTTTGTCAGTAGTTTTCCTCATTGGCTACTATTCAGAGGGTCTTTTCTGTGCACTTCTTGCATCTGGTGCATGTGAAAGACACATAGGGTTGTTGGTTCATGAACATGTTCTTCATCTAAATTCCTCCAAATAATCAAGCTACTTCTTTGTACCTCGTGATGAATGATGAGATATTCCTTAATTCTCTCCTTTCAATGGGCCTCCTTCCATCTACTTCAGCCCATCTATTTTGGAAATGAGAACTAGAGTCCTATGAGTACCTAGAGGCTTGCAGTCATTAGTGGTAAGTTCTCTCGCCATCGACAATGGGGAATAAATCAATGTCTCCTGATCAATGGATTATTCAAGTGTTCGACCTCAACGCCTTTATTCTCACTTGTAAGAATGTACTCGGTCCCTTGATACCTACTTTCATTATCGGTAGGCTATCTCGCATTTGTTAACGGTATACCTTAATGACCAGTAATCAAACGAAGTCCCATTGTGTTCTACCTCAACTCCTTTATTCACATAATGTAGAATTGCACCTTTGACAGGTCATGTAGAAGAATTGAAGACATCAGTTCATAGTCACAACTTTCTTGAGTTGTTTCTATCTTTCATCGAACCAGTACCTATATGACTTCAGTGATCATGGGAGATCAGATTGTACTCCATTGTATACAAATATCTTCAGATTGATTTTGAGACTAGTTTTTACTGGGCCTTTTTCGTGATTATGACAGCCTATGGAATGTATCTACTCTTGTATTTCCTATTCATGGCCATGGATAGTTGTTTGGTATATTTCTGCATGGATCTGCAATGTAATTCAAATTGGCATCCATGTGTACAAAGTCATTATGAATTGTAATATTATTATGAGCAACTAGTTCGTCAAGTTGGGTCTCCATTACTCCACTTCTGGGTATTATAATGTATTTTGTCCATTGCAGATACTCCTTTTACCTCACACATTAGGGGGCATCTATTATAGAAAGATTTTCCTCACCCTATGCAAACTTGCTCAGAGGGACTTTTTCCATTTCCCTATGCATACTTGAAGCCCCTTTTGCAGTTCCCAGAGCGAAAAATTGTATATTTTCACATATACGTGCCCTAAAAGATATATAGCATGCATATGCATAGTTTGCACCATTACAGATTGCGTACATCGTGTTTTGTGCCCAAAATTAAAAAATGTTGTCGAGTTTCCATGTCACGTCACAGGATCCATGATCCTTGACCTTCCATATACTGGAAATGTTCTAACTCGGCCCTTTAGTTCCATTTGAAGGCTATAAATGGGCCATATCTAAGGTGTGGAAAAAAGGACAAGAATTCAACTTTGAGAGAAAAGTTACTCTGGAGAAATTATTCACTTCATATTGAGTCTACATCCCTTTGTCCTTTTAAGTCTGAACACATTGTTTAGCCCCCAATCTCTTCCCTATTTGATGGAGAACCTCATTGTCTCTCTTATATGAGCTTGCCTTTGGTGGAGGATTGAAGTGGTGAAGGCCCAGCTGGAAGGGACTTAGTTTCTCGGTTCCTAACGTGTTGACACTGAAGTTTGTCATTCATACACTTTTGTTGATCACATTTTAATAGAAATACTCTTTTCTCATCCAATTAATGTCTTGGAAATATTTGAATTGTTATTCCATGGGCATATTTGTTATGAATATTAATGAATTATGGTATTGAATGTGCTAACTTTATATATTATCACCATATGCTTGTGTATCTTGGTTTTTGAGGACAAGTTGTAGGTGTGTTGCTTTGATTCAAGTGCTCAATGGTGGACTTTATCGAATGTTTGGATGAGGTAGGCTCTTTATCTTGTCTTGTTAGCATATTTGTTTGTATAGCATACTTGATATTAGAGTTGATTTATGCATTCATTTTCGTCTGTTGTGGTTTACCCCATTCCATAGAGTGATTTTCCTCGTAACATACAATGAACTTGTATCACTTTAAATTTTTTATAATCTTTAGATGTTGAACAAGTGGCATTCCATAAAATTTATCTATTGGGAAGGGGATGAGAATCAACTAGTTTTGGGAAAGTTATCATAAATTTCACTTGGCACATCAAATTTTGATCAGACCTATGCCATTGAAGAGAGAAAACATCAGAGTACTATAGAATGAAATTTCAAAATCAAAAAGGCCAAAATTGCAGATTTACATAAGGACAAAGGACCATTAGCAAGACAATCTTTCAAGGTTTTAAAGGTATGCAACTTGCAATTGGCATAACTTTTGATTGGAAGAAATGTTTCTAGTGGTTTAAAAATAGTAATAAAGACAAAACATAAGTATTATTATTTTCTCTAATGGAAAGGGGTCCTTCAAGAACTACTACTCCTATTAAACCTCTAGAAATATCACACATGACATTAGAAGAAAATGAATACTTTGAAAATAGGTTATCCCAATTGAAGAACCAAGTTGAGGAAATGAGTGGTAGTATGTTGAAACTTGAAGATTTATCACGTTCCCAAAAAAAAATTAGAAGGGAAATGGATGATAAAATGGAAACATTGATGAATCATAGGACCAAAAAAATGGAAAAGAAGTTGGATAAAATGGAAAAGAACATGGATGAAAATAGGGATCAAATGGAAAATAAGTTCGATAAAAAGATGAAGGAATTGCAAAATTCAATTTTACAAACCTTAGATGGGAGGCTTCCTAAAAGTAACATTGTGACCAAAGAGACTCATGAAAATAAAGGTAGTATTCATGCTAAACAAACTGCCAATAATAAGAAATATTCATGGATTTAACTCTAATAATGGAGTTAATTATGGATGGGGTCCTAAAGGTGTCAACTTTCACAAGGTTGAATTAAATAAGTTTGATGGAATGGAAGTCTTTACATGAGTAAACCAAATAGAGAAATACTTTGAATTGTGTAATATTATGGATGATAAGAAAATAATTTCCATGGAAACCTTGTATTTGAGATAAAACCCTATCAATGGTATCAATGGGTACTCAAAAGAAATCCCCATTCTTATCATTATACTTGGAGTTTGTTTACAGGAGATACGTAGAAGCACAATATGAAATTTTTTGGGAACAAGACTACTTTATTCAATTGACAAGAATCAATCACTTTGGTGATATTTAATATTACAAGGGTGGATAACATAAGTGATGGACATCTGATATAATCTTACATGGGTGGATTACAAGAAGACATTAAACATGAGATTTTATTAAAACATGTTGAAAATATTATGGAGGTTATTCAATTTTCTTGTCATATTCAAGCCAAGAATAGAGCTACATGCAAGTATACCACTAGAACATACGAAGGAAGCAGAGATATATTTGGGGCTCATAGGGAAACCCTACCTTAACCTACCGAAATATCACCAAGGGAAATGGAAGAAATAAGAGAAAAAGGACTATGCTTTGGTTGTAGTAAAAAATGGTCAAAAGGGCATAAATGTCAAGAAACAAAATTATTCTCCTTGGAGAATAATGATGAAGAGTAAATAGAGGCATATATACAAAGGTATGAGGAAGAAATTTTGTATTTAAAAGAGCATGAAAAATATGTAGAAATTATGAACAACAGTGAGAGGTGTGAAATATGTGTTCATGCATTGGCTAGTTTTTCAGCACCTCAAACCCTTAATATTGAAAGATATATTAAGAAGCAAAGGGTTGTAGTGCTTATTGACTCAAGGAGTACACATAAATTCATTGATAAAATATTAGCAAAGAGCCTCAATTGTTTTGTGTATTTAATGAAAAATTTTCAAGTTTTGGTTGCTAATGGAGGTAGTATTTATTGTGGAGGAAAATGCCACATCATTAAAATTAGTATGGGAGAATGTAACTTAAAAGAACCATTGTATGCCATTCCCATTGGAGGTATAGATGTTGTTATGGGGATTCAATGATTGAGAACATTAGGTATAGATTCTACAAATTATAAGGAATCATTCATGATATTTGAATTTGGAAGGAATTCAATATGAAATCAAATGGTTAAAATAGGCACCTTCTTAGGTCATCAACTCTCATAGAATGAAGAATATCCTAAACAATGGTAGTAGGGGAGTGGTGGTTAGACTTTATTCTATGGAAGTAAAGAAGGAAGATAAAAATATTCCATAGGAATTAAGATACACCTTGGAAAATCACCATAGGGTATTTCAAGAAATTTCTAAAGGGCTACCTCCATCTAGGGATCATGAACATAAAATTGAACTAATACATCACTACAAGGAGAACACCTTTTTGCAGAGTTTTTTACAGAACCTCCCTGCAAAATCTATCCCTTTTCTATTTATAGTGAAGGTGGGCAGCCAGAAGATTTTGCAGAGGTTTTCTTACTGGTGCACCTTTAAGGTATATACGCATCAATGTGCACATAAACAATAACGCACTAGTGCTTAAATTTACAAATTCATCATCATATGTTATAATAAAAATAACAAGTGTCGATCAAAGTTCATCGGTGTCATTAAACATTACGCCCCGGTGTGTATCATTGTCGATGCACCATGACATGGTAAATAAAAAATTACCAATTTTTTTTTCATTTTTACAGTGCATCTTGTGCTTCCAAACTCACAAGAAAACACTAGTGCTCATACTCCTTCAAAAGATTCCATGTTTTCGATGCTCTACAGTGAATTGGATAGCTCCATTGGTAGATTCCACACATTTCCAAATTTTTGAAATTACCACGAATTTTCATTTCCTCTAAATGGTGGAACCATCGCTCCTTGGGATACAATATTCCATGTGAATTGTTTATTACTTTCCTATTTTCATTTTCGTTCAATTAAAATTTGAATTTAGCTTGAAATTTGGCATTTTTTTCAATTTTTTTCCAATTTCCTGTGGTGCACCTAAATGCTTTGGCTCGCCCCGAAGCAGTGAGTCCTATGTTAAATTCATAGTAATCACCATTGTCAATGCATCAAATATTACTGTAAGCATCGATGTATTTTAATGAATAGCATCATGATAAATTTTAAAAACAAAATTGGTGCTCTGGTAGAACCGGTGCACCAGTGCTTTCAGTTTAACAAAGTGCACCGGTGATTTTGCGCACCAATAATTTTGCACATTGTAAATTTAAGTGCAATGGTGTTTCTTATTTGACCAAATGCATTGGTACAGTTAAAGGAACCGCGTCGATAAAATACCGAATTATTTGGCATGTTGAAGCATTTCATTGGGCGCCCTCTTACTAGAGCTCTATACAAACCAATGCACTACAATACGTAATGTCAGTGCTACAATAACATGGTATCACCAGTGCATACATAGTAACACATCACACCACTAAAGATATAATAAAACAAGTTAACCTAGTGGTGCCCATAGGTTCAAAAAATGCACTGGTGTTGTAAAGAGCATGACATCGGGTAGAATATTTCATAATTAATAAGTGTGGTGCGTCTTATTAGATGCACTGGTAAAATACTTGGCGGTGGAAAATAAATGTAGAGCATCGGTGTGTAACCTCTAATAGTACACGCCGTGACATCTTTTGAAATATAAACATAGCGGTGCATTTTTGTGAGGCCTCGTAGCTGGTGTGTTATGAAAGAAAACTCACCTAGAAGTACTCCTCCTAATAAAAGGCCTTATAGATATCCTAATCAAAAAAAGGGGGATATTCATAAAATGGTACAAGACATGCTAGATTCGGGAATTATTCAACCAAGTAGGAGTTCATTTTCATCTCTAACAATGATGGTGAGAAAAAAATATAATTCTTGGAGGATGTGTCCTACTTACATAAATCTAAACAAAATCACCATAAAGTCTAAATTCCGTATTCCAAATATTGATGAGCTATTAGATGAGCTTCATGGAGTGGATTATTTTACATTTCTAGATCTTAAGTCAAGATACCACTAGATTAGGTTAAGAAAATAAGACATTCCCCCAAAAAAATTTAGAACTCATGATGGGAGCTATGAGTTCTTGGTGATGCCTTTTGGTTTGACTAATGCACCTTCTAATTTTCAAAGCCTTAAAAAAAAAGAAAAAATGACCCTAACTTAGAAAGTTTGTGTTGGTTTTCTATGATGATATACTTATCTATAGAAAATCATGGGAATACCACATTAAACATGTGGATAAAGTACTACAAATTATTGAGAACAATCACTTGTATGTAAAAACATCCAAATGTTCTTCTCAGAAACAAGAAGTAGAGTATTTGGGTAATATTATTTCAAGGGAAGGGATTAAATTGGACCCTCAAAAGATACTAGCTATTACAAAATGTCCTATTCATAAGAACATCAAGAGTCTTAGAGGATTTTTAGGTATTACATGATATTATTAGAAATGTTTTAAGAACTATGCAAGCATTGCATGCCCACTCACATCTCTCTTGAAGAAAAATTCATTCGTGTGGAATGAAGAGGATACCTTGGAATTCACTCTTAAAAGATGCCATGTCTTCTACCCCAGTATTGGAAAAACCTAATTTTCGTAAAATATTCATAGTTGAATGTGACGCATCTAGACAAGGAATTGTAGCAGTATTGATTCAAGAAGGGATACCAAGGGATACCATTGGCTTTTGAAAGTAAATGATTAAAGGGAAAAGACTTGGTGGAATATACATATGAAAAAGAAATGGAAACAATTTTACATGCAATAAAAAATGACAACAATATCTCATTGGGAGGGATTTTAAATTTAAGACAGACCATGATAGCCTAAAGTACCTTTTGGAGCAAAGAGTGTCATTAGAAGAGCAACAAAAATGGGTAGAAAAAATGCAAGAGTTTAATTTTGAAATAATATACAAAAAGGGGAAGGACAATGTGGTCGCATATGCCCTTTCTAGAATAGAATAAGCCTTAAGTTTATATTCCATTACACCTTCCATTCCTATGTGGTTGGAAGAAGCTCACCATGAATGGAAAAATTATAATAGTACGAGACATAAAATATGATGTATAAAGGAAGGGATGAACTCTATGGAACATTGGGAGTGGAAGAGAGATATTCTCTGGTACAAGGGTAGAATATTTTTATGCCCTCAATCAAAGTTGAAGCAAAAAATATTAAGGGAGTCTCATGAATCTCCAATGGTAGGACATTCAGGGTTCCTTAAAACATATCAAAGGATCAAAAAATAAAATTGGAAGTAATGAAGAAAGACATTAAAAAATTTGTAAGAGAATGTCATGTTTTCCAAAGAAATAAAGGAGAAATAGTAAAAATCCCATGGTTACTTCATCCTTTCCACATACCTAATCAAATATGGTAACATATATCAATGGATTTCATTACATGTTTATCAAAATTAGAAGGTAAGGATGCCATTTTTGTGGTCATGGATAGACATGAAAAATATGCATATATTTGTGGGATTCAAAGTACATATACACCAAGTCAAGTGGCAGAAGTGTTCATGAAGGAAATCCATAGACTTCATGGATTTCCTCAAGTAATAGTAAGTGACAAAGATCCAATTTTCATAGGAATGTTTTGGAAATAATTATGGACGATGAGTGGAACAACACTAGCTATGAGATCAACATATCATCCATAAAAACATGGTCAAATAGAAATAGTTAACAAATGTTTAGAGGGTTATCTACATTTCTATTCTTCATACAAGCAATCTCAATAGGTGAAGTGGATTCCTTTAGTAGAATGGGGGTATAATTCCACCTATCACACACCTATTGAGATGTCCCCATTTGGATCCCTTTATGGATATCCAGTTCCTAGTATCTCATACTTTTTGTAGGACCATTCCAAAGTGGAGGAAATAGACTCACATATGGAAAAGACTAAAAAAAAAATTAAATTTTTTTAAGGAAAACCTTCAAATAGAAAAAAATAGGATGAAGCAACAAGATCAACATCGAAGTAAAAGACAATTTGAGGAGGGTGATTGAGTATTTTTGAGACTGCAACCTTATATGCAATCTACTCTCAAATAGAAGAAGAATAAGAAATTAGCTCCAAAATTTTATGGAACCTACAAGATTATTCACAAGATTGGACTAGTGGCATATGAGTTAGATTTTCCTTATTCTTTCATTCATAAGGTTTTTCATATATCTTTCCTAAAACAAGTTTTGGGACAAACTATTCTAGTATAGACATAACTCCTAGAATTAGATGAAGAAGGGAAGTTGATTCTTGAATCAAAAAAAGTTATAGATAAGAATTATATATCTCTACAGAATAGAACCATTATGGAGTACCTAATAAAGTAGAAGAATATGTCTCTAGAAGAAGCTACATGAGAAAATGAGAAGTTCATGAAGAAATGCCCTCAATTATGTAACACACACGACCCTAAAGTACTCTTTTAAGGGATGGGGTATCATAATTTCGCTTTCCTTAAACATATTGAATCTTATTTCTAAGATTTCCATCCTCTTATGCTCACCACGAGATTTCCAACGACTACTTCCATCCCCGAATCTGAGCTCTAGATTTCAAGTTATGGCCTTTCAAGGTTCTTCAGTCATTATTGGTCAAGGGATGCATGGCACACATGTGGGTTCGTCTCATTTGTACTATACCAAGGTCCTCCAAAGTCTCGAAGCTCCCTATCACTCCTACATCTATGGTGGAAATCCATCCACCATTAAATCCACCGATAGGAGTTCATCCTTTTTTAACATACAAGGTTATGGGAATTCGTCGTTCAGCAATGAACCCCCCTTTTTCCTTCTACGAGCATATCCTCCGGAGTCCCAAAATCTTGAACTCTTGAAGGATCATGAAATCTTGCCACATAGCTCCAGCCTTTGGCCCCTTCGGCTTTCCTAAGATACTACACCCAAAACCTCCGAAGTCCTGAAGACCCAAACTCCCGAAGGGTTTGCCCTCACACGTGATGGCGTATTGAAGGAAGAGGCCAGGACAGGTGGGTCTTGAGTACTCCACCTACTAATAGGTCAAGAGAATAGGTTCCAGGTGAATGACATGCGGCAAGGCATAGATGACACAAGGCCCCATCAGTGGGTGACACGTTTCAAGTTCTAATGGGCACATAGGGTCTATGAAATGCACAAATCAAGGTGACACGTGGCACATCAAACGTGGGTCCACATCACCCTAGGTGACGTCAACATGCCACATCACTCTAGACTGACAACCTTCCAATTCCCCTTATATCTCACGATCGAGATGTGTCCATGTAGATCCATGGATCCACTGCCTTAGTTGCTTCACAACTTCAATGTTCAGGGGATCTGTCATGTGACTTCCTCTTTACTCCTGGAGTGGTCAACATCGGCTTGAGCACGATCTAGATCCAACGGTCAGGTAGTATCCTGAGGCACCCTCAGATCGATGGTTCATGTTACTTCACAAGTTTGGCATTCGGGGGTTCAACCCACTTATCACTCCCTTTCTCCCATAGTGGTCAATGCCAGGTTGACCGCAGCGTAGATCCAACGGTGAGGAAACATCCTGAGATGTCCTCCGATATATGTCTCTCGTCACTTTGTGAGTTCTGCGTTCAGGGTTTTTGGGGCTATGTTACCTTTGTTCTCCCGAAGTGTTCAACGCTGAATTGACCACGACATAGATCCAACGGTCAGGGAGGGTCTCGAATACCCTTGGATCTGCGACTCCTGTTACTTCGCAACCGGTAAGTGGGACAGGGTTTAACTATGGGACAGATCCTACGGTCACAGTTAAGGAAACCTTCATATGTAGGTCAAACATGTTGTTAATCGTAACAACAAGTTTCCTTTAGTTGATTTTGAAGGTTGTAAGGTCATAGCATCTCAGGGCTCCAAACTTCTGGGGTTCTGAAGCCAAAATAGCTTAGCTCCTTTCGGACCTAGAGAAGGGCTCCAAGGTCCCGATCATATGGAACTTTATCAAGATCTAGTGGCTACACTCTTAGTTCTTATCCAAGGTTTGGTTTAGGCTGCGGGAATGAGCCTGTGGTCCCTTGGACGACTGGTTTGAAGGACATGCCTTCCATTCATAGACTTAAGTTCTAAAACATGAAAAGGTATTATTCTACCTATACAGAAGCCATGAACTTGTTCCTAAGTTCATTTAAAGACCCATGTATATTAGTCCTCCTGTTGCTAAGCGGAAACAACCAGAAACCATTCAAAAACAGGGGTTCACAGAATAACCATAAGCATTTTTATAACCAATCATGAAATGTAAATTTTAATCATAGACATAAACATTCAACCATAATTTCAATTCTATTACACAGAGGATGAGAATACTTATCAAGAAACCAGATCCGTGAAGCAACTGTTGAGAGGAGTGTCTGTTTCCACCCAACCATAGGCACAACCACTCCTGAATGGATTTACCACTAGCCACCACCTAGCTAGACCATGATGCTTTGAGAGAGACTCTTCATTCTTGTTCAGCAATAGTCAGGGATGGAGGTTACTCTCCTCCTCCCACAGGAACTTGGCAATTGGTTTTATTTTCACCAAGGAAGGGGGCCTGTAACGAGTGCTTCCTTAGTCACCCATCTTCCTGTAGCCCCATTTATCATCTTGGACTGAAAACACTACCATCAAATTCTTGCATCCAGAGCAAGATTGATGTTCAAATCTCCCCAGAACCAGAGAGCTACACACGCTCTTCTCCTTTAGAATGAATGGTCTCTCAACTCATCTCCTTCACTCCTCTCCCTCTGCCCATGAAATTCCTTATTTTATTTACTTCCTCGACAAGGTGTGGTATGGGTCCGAATCCCCAGTTCTTGGTCAATTCAGGAGGTCTTTCAGATGGGTACTTTGCCCCATATCCTCATTAACTCTTGAGGAGAAATTCCAACTACTAGGATGACTGATAATTTATTGTTGGGTCAAAGGATTGTTTCATGTCTGAATAATTTAAATCCAGTAAGGCACTACTCTCGTGGGGGTCATATCAACCATTGTTGGTTCCCCTCACCATCTCTCTCATAGGATCATGATCTATCTTGGAAAACCCCCTTCAGCAGTTGTGCAACACTTTCCATTTTATTTAATAACATAAAATACATATATATCTACATTTCATTTTATAATAAAAAGGTTCATCAGTTGCAATGTCCACACATATTCAGTCTTCCCATACTCTATAGGAATGTTATAGTTACAATTACAAGTTGGGGGAAACAGGGGTATTACAATTCCCTCCCCCTTAAAGGAACATCGTCCTCTATGTTATACCTATCGATGTGCTATGTATGTACAGAAGTAAAAAAAAATGGGTATGCCTATTTCATGGCATCCTCCATTACCCATGTAGCTTCATCTGGACCAAAGTGTTTCCACTGCACCTTGAACTGTGCAATGGTTCTATTCCTGAGTGGGGTTTCCTTCCTATCTATTATGTGTTGTGCCTTTGGCAATAATTCTCCCTCTGGTTCCACCTGAATCACAAACCAATCAATTATATGATTAGAATCATGTACATATTTCTTCAGTAATGAAACATGGAAAACATTATGTGCCTTCACTATGGGAGGAAGTGCTAGTCTATATGCTATGGGTCCCACTCTATCCACAATACCAATGTTCCATCTTGGCACAAGATCCCATTCTCAAGGGACTTTTCATGGGCTTAACTCGGAGATGTACATGATCCCCTGCTTTGAACTCCCGATGAGCCCTCTTTCTATCTGCATAGTTTTTTTGTCTATCCCGAGCTATTTTTAGATTTCATTTTATCTGAACTACTTGTTGTTCCATTTCCTTTATCATATCTGGCCTGATTGTAATTATGTCTACTGGGCTATTTGATCTTATTGGAATATTGCATTGTCTACCATAGAGGGCTTCAAAAGGGCTCATCTTCAATGACTCTTGATATTCATTGTTATAAGAAATTTCTACCAGTGGTAGGTAGTCTTCCCACTTCTTGGGATGATGCATTACATCCATCCTTAACATGTCCTCTAATGCTTGGTTTATCCTCTTTGTCTTCCCATCAATTTGAGGGTGATAGGTTCTACTAAACAATAATTTTGTCTCAAAACCAGTAAACAGAGATTTCCAAAAGTTTGAATTAAATTTTGTATCTTGGTCAGATATGATTTTCTTAGGCATGCCATGTAGTCTAAATATATATTTTCATGAAAATACTAGAAATATCTATTTCCTTTCAAGTTGATTTGACGGGAATGAAGTGAGGATCCTTACTCAGTTTGTCCACAACTACCATGATGGTGTCATTCTGTTTGGTTGATTTTGGAAACCCTGTGATGAAATCCATGGAGATTGTTTCCCATTTCCATTCTAGGATTGGTAGGAGATGCAACATCCCTGTTGGATGTTGTTTCTCTGCCTTAACTTGATGACATTCTAGACATTTAGCTAAGTAATCAGCTATGTGCTTTTTCATTCCGGTCCAATAAAATAGTTTCCTAGTGGTTGTGATCATTTTCTGATAACCAGGATGACCAGTATATGGTCTTCTGTGTAGTTCATCCATTATGAACCTCTTCAATTCGTCACAATTCGGATTATACAACCTAACTTTGTAAGTTAATAGACCACCATTCAACATCTAATAGCCTTCATACTTCAGCCTTGTGGGATCTTGCTCTAAGTATGATGTCACGGTATCGAAAAATGCATATGTTTCTTGTGCACTTTTCACTCTCTCCCTGACATATGTTTCACAGGTGCTTACAGCTGCCAAGTGAATCACTTTCATACTTCTACTAAGGGCATCAACCACCCTATTTTATTTTCCTTTGATATGTTTGATTTCAAAATCAAACTCACTAAGGAGAGCCATCCACCTAGCTTGTCTAACATTGAGTTTTGGTTGGTCAAAAAAACATCTCAACCCACTATGGTATGTCATAAGAACAAATCTTCTACCTAGGAGGTAATGCCTCCACATTTTCAAAGCATGAAATATGGCATCCAATTCCAAATCGTGGGTCACATAATTGATTTAATGTTCATTCAATTTTCTGGATTCGTAGAAAATCACATGTCCTTCTTGAATACGGACTCCTCTGAGCCCTTCCTTGTAGGCATCTGTACACACAAGGAAGTCCTTGTTTGGGTCTGCATGTTCAACACAGGTGCATTGGTTAGAAGGAATTTCATTTGTTGGAATATCTCTTCACATTCTGATCTCCAAATGAATTTAACTCATTTTTTCTTAAGGGAGGTGATTGGGCAACCAATCTTGGAGAATCCTTTTATGAACCTTCTATAGTACCCTACTAGGCCATCAGATATGTCTAAGGATCTAACATCAAATACTTCTTTTGGGGTAGGCCAATCCATAATGTATTTGATCTTATCAAGATCAACTGCCACTCCTTCCTCAGAAATAACATGGCCTAAGTAATGGAATTGTTTTTGGAAAAAGTCACACTTACTAAATTTAGCATAGAGTTGATGTTCTCTTAGAAATTCAAGCACTAACTTGAGGTGTTCTTCATGTTCTTCCCTACTCTTATAATATATTAGGATATCATCATTGAAAACCAACACAAATATATCCAAGAACTTTTTGAGTATATTATTCATTAAGAACATAAAAGTGGTTGGTGCATTGGTAAGCCCAAGTGGCACCACCACAAATTCATAGTGCCCATATCTTGTCCTAAAGATTGTTTTGTGGATGTCTTCATCCTTAATATGGAATTGATGGTATCCATATCTCAATTCAATCTTGGAGAAAATTGTAGCACCCCTTACTTGGTCAAACAAGTCATCGATCCTTGGCAAGGGATACTTATTCTTAATGGTCATCTTATTGAGTTGTCTATAGTCTATGCACAATATGCGTGTGTCATCCTTCTTTTTAACAAACAAGGTTGGTGCTCCCCATGGAGACACACTAGGATGGATGTAGCCTTTGTCCCACGTCTCCTTTAATTGTAGTTTGAGCTCAACTAGCTTTGGTGTACTCATTCTATAGGGTGTTCTAGACACTGGCACCGCTTCTGGTACAAGTTCTATTGAAAATTCAAAATCTCTTCTTGGAGGTAGACCTGGTACCTCTTCTAGAAATACATCTTTATATTCTCTTAATATGGGATGGTCCTTTAGGCTTGGTTTTTTGTTCTCAATAGAGTTCAACACTTGTATTTCATCCAAAGGACATCCTTTTCTGCAATACTTCTTCACTTGAAGGGCTTATATTTGTCTCACTGAGACAGGCTTTTGAATTCCTTGTAGGGTTATTTTTCTTCCTTCTTCATATTCACACTCCAAAGCTTTATTGTAGCAGTCCAACTTGGTTTTATGGGTATCCAACCAGTCCATGCTAATCAACAGGTCATAAGATCTTAAAGGGAGTATGTTTAGGGTTACGTGGGTGGGTAATCTATTCATAATGAATTAGCATGCTGGTATGACCTATGTTACCTTTATTTTGGCTCCAGTGGCTAGTTGTACCAACCATGATTTAGCATGTTTTACTTGCTGCAATTTACATTTCTCAATAGTTTGAGGGGAAATATAACTCATATTAGAACCAAGGTCAATTAAAATGGAAACTATATGGTAGGAAATCATACCTTCCATCTCCACCACTAAAGCTTGGTGGTCAGTTTGTCTCTTATCCAAGGATGCATAAATTTGTGGCATGATCCTAGCCACATCATTGACTGTGGTAGCCTCCTGGATGTTGTATACCCTTCTATTTTTATGTTTCCTATGTGGAAATTCCCTCAACAGATGTTCTTATACAAAACCCAAACATTTCAAGGGTTCTCTCTTTATGTTATTAGTCTTACCTGGGGTTGCTCCAAAGGGTTTATTACCACTCTGAGATGGGAAATTTTGTTGATATACACTTTTAGTAGGAAGGTTCATCTTAGAACTTTTCCCATGGTTCTTAAATATTGAGGATTTAAATCCCTTCTTCTTAAATCCCAAATTACTTTTCTTCTTCCAGTCTTCATGAGGTTCCGTCTTATTCTTGAATTGCTCATAACAATGCCTTGCCTTCCGGATAGTATCTTCTAAGGTCTTTGGATCAACAAATTCAATTTTGTCACAGAAGGACTAAGGTAGTCCACTAATAAGTCATTTCATATTTACCTTTGCATCCTTTATGTAGGGCACAAACCTCATCAGCTCAAGAAATTTGTTGATATATTCATCTATTATGAGTTGTCCCAGCTTGAGTTCATAGAACTCCTTGGTCTTCCCATAAAAGCATTTTTCCGACAGATACTTCTTCTTGAAGTATTTCTCAAATTTTTTCCATGACAAGTCCTTCTCATGGATTCCTTTCACACTCCTAAGGTCCTCCCACCAAATGGAGGCCTTTCATTCAAGTTGAAAATGGTTATTCGATTCTTTAAGTTTTCAGAGTAGTCATGGACTCTGGAGTACTTCTTCAAGCCGAGTAGCCAAACTTATGCTTCTTCCCCATTTTAATCTCTCCATCGAAAGTGGGTGGTTTGGATTTCTTAAATTCTTCGAGGTCATGGCTCTTGGATTGTTTCCTCTTCTTTCTTCTCTTCTAGGAATGTGAACTAGTTTTGCTACTAGAAAATTCCTTGAAGTTGTCAGTTTCCTCACTAGAGGATTATTCCATTGAATATCTCTTGACTCCATGTTGGGCCTTCTTTGAGGTGATCCTCCTTGTGTGGCCACTTTCAGGACCATGCTTTTGTATCTCAGGTGGACTTGGATTTTTCTTAGTATGATGTTTGTCCACATGACTGGCTGCTGGTCCATGTTGTATTTTCCTTTGTATATCTAATAGTCTTTGCAGTAGGACTGCGTTAATTTTAGTTTGTTTTTCCTATTCTTTTATCAACCTTTCATTGCCATCCTTACAACTTTGTAATTCTTCCATGAGGATTCTTACAGTTTAATCCAAATCTGGAATAGTTTACACCTCCCTCGTCTCATCAGATTCTTCCTCTCTATTGTGGGAGATTTCTGCCAACTCATGGTGTGTCACCATCCTTTACGCTATAGATTTCATGTTGTCCACTGACTGCTTGAGTGTTGATAAAACATTTCTTGTTAGTTAATTATCTACCACTTTATGAACAACACGTACAATTGCAAAGTGAAGTCAACTTCTTTATTTGGAAACATTAGCAACATACAGTGCATATTTCCAAAACATCTATCGATAGTAGAAGGCTTCATTCCTCTCTTCAGTAGAGGTTTAGATATAATTCTTATAAATGGGTAATATAGGGTGTTACCCATTTAATTTTTTCTAATAAGATTTCTATGCAACTCGTTCATGAGCCCAAGCAAGCTAAATGTTGTTTTCATGCTTTGATACCAATATGTAACACACTCAACCCCTAAGTACTCTTTTAAGGATGGGGCATCATAATTTCACATTCCTTAAACATATTGAATCTTATTTATGGGATTTCCATCCTCTTGTTCTCGCCACAAGCTTTCCAACAACTACTTCCATGCTCAAATACGAGCTCTAGATTTCAAGTTATGTCCTTTCAAGGTTCTTCAGTAGTTATTGGTCGAGGGATGCATGACGCCCATGTGGGTTCGTCTCATTCCTACTATCCCAAGGTCCTCCAAAGTCCTGGAGCTCCCTAGCACTCCTACATCTTTGGTGGAAATCAATCCACCGTTAAATCCACCGACAAGACTTCGTCCTTGTTTAACGTACAAGGTTACGGGAATTCGGCATTCGACATTGAATGTCCCTTTTTCCTTCTATGCACATATCCTTCGAAGTCCCAAAATCCAAAATTCTCTAAGGATCGCGAAATCTTTCCACGTGGGTCCGGCCTTCGGCCCCTTATGCTTTCCTAAGATACTACACCCAAAACTTTCGAAGTCCTGAAGACCTTGACTCTTGAAGGGTTCACCCTCACACGCGATGGCATATTGAAGGAAGAGGCTAGGACAGGTGGGTCTTGAGTACTCCACCCTCTAATAGGTCAAGCGAATATTTTCCAAGTGAATGACATGTGGCAAGGTAGAGATGACACAAGGCCCCATCAGTGGGTGACACATGTCAAGTTCTAATGGGCACATAGGGTCTGTGAAAAGAATGAATAAAGGTGACATGTGGCACGTCAAATGTGGGTCCACATCACCCTGGGTGGCATTAGTGTTCCACATCACTTCAGACTGATAGCCTTCCAACACCCCTTAGATCTCATGGTTGATATGCATCCACGTAGATCCATGGATCCACGACCTTCGTTACTAAACAAATTCGACGTTCAGGGGATCCACCGTGTGACTTCCTCTTTACTCTCGGAGTTATCAACATCAGGATGATTACGGTCTAGATCCAATGGTCACGTAGTATCTTGAGGCACCCTCGGATCGATGGTTCATGTTAGTTCACAAGTTCAGTGTTTGGGGGTTCAACCCGCTTGTCACTCCCTTTCTCCCGTAGTGGTCAATGTTGGACTGACTGCGACGTAGATCCAACGACGAGGAAAGATCCCGAGACATTCTACGATCTACAGCTCTCGTTGCTTTGTGAGTTTGACGTTCATGTTTTATGGTGCTATGACACCTATATTCTCCCGAAGCATTCAATGCCAGACAAACCATGGCGTAGATCCAACGGTTAGGGAGGCTCCCTAATACCTTCGGATTTGAGGCTCACGTTACTTTGCAACCAGTAAGAGGGATGGGGTTTAACCATGGGACAAATCCTATGGTAATGGTTAAGGAAACCGTCAGATGTCATTCGACCTCACCAGTAACCGTAACAACATGTTTCCTTTGGTTGATTTCGAAGGTTGTAAGTTCATAGCATCCCAGGGCTTTGAACTCCTGGGGTTTTGAAGCCAAAATAGCTTAGCTCCTTTCGTACCTAGTGAAGGGTTCCAAGGTCCCGGTCATATGGAACTTTATCAATCTCCAGTAGCTACACTCTTAAATCTTAGACAAGATTTGGTTAAGGCTGCGGGCATGAGCCTGTGGTCCCTTGGTCAACTAGTTTTAAGGATGTGTCTTCCATTCATAGAATTAAGTTCTAAAATGTGAAAAGGTATTATTCGACCTATACAGGAGTTGTGAACTCATTCCTAAGTTCATTTGAATACCCATGTCTATTAGTCCTCCTGCTGCTAAGCAGAAAAAACTAGAAACCATTCAAAAACAGGGGTTCACAGAATAACCATAATCATTTCTATAACCAATCATGAAATGTAAAGTTTAATCATAGACATAAACATTCAACCATCATTTTAATTCTATTACACAAAGGATGAGAATACTTATCAAGAAACCAGATTCGTGAAGCAATTGTTGAGAGGGGTACCTGTTTCCACCCAACCATAGGCACAACCACTCCTGAACGGATTTACGGTTGGCCACCTCCTAGCTAGACCATGATTCTCTGAGAGAGTCTCTTCATTCTTGTTCAACGACAGTCAGGGACAAAGGTTACTCTCCTCCTCCCACAAGAACTTGGCAATTGGTTTTCTTTTCACCAAGAAAGGGGGCCTGCAATGAGTGCTTCCTCAGTCACTCGTCTTCCTGCATCCCCATTTATTAGCTTGGACTGAAAACACTACCAACAACTTCTTGTGATCAGAGAAAGCTTCTTGCTCAATTCTCCCCAGAACCAAAGAGCAGCACAGACTCTTCTCCTTCTGGACTAATGGTCTCTTGACTCATCTCCTTCGCTCCTCTCCATTTACCCATGAAATTCCTTATTTTATTTCCTTCCTTAGTGAGTTTACATGGGTCTGAATCCCCAGTTCTTGTTCAGGTCAGGAGTTCTTTCATATGGGTACTCTGCCCCATGTCCTCATTAACTCTTGCAGAGCGCTTCCCAACTACCAGGTTGACTGATAATTTATTGTTGGGTCAGGGGACTATTCTGGGTCTGAATAATTTAAATCCAATAAGGCACTGTTGTGGTGGGGGTCATCTCAACCTTTGTTGGTTCCCCTCACCATCTCTCTCATAGTATCATGATCTATCTTGGAAAACCCCCTTAAGCAGTTGTGCAACACATTCCATTTTATTTAATAACAGAAAATACATATATATCTACATTTCCTTTTATAATAAAAAATTTCATCAGTTCCAATGTTCACACATATTCAATTTTCCCATAGTCTATAGGCAAGTTATAGTTACATTTACAAGCTGGGGGAAACATGGGTATTACAAATTACAAGCTTTGAGGGAAAATATTGTTTAAAAAGAGAGGAGCTATGTTAAGGACCCTAAGGCTCTAACACTCATTTATTATTAGTTAATTAGTTATGATTAGGTTATCTTATTGATAGGTTACATCATGATCACTTTATCTCTTATTTATAACAAAGAAGAATAATTTGTATAGTCATCTCATCTTGTCTTGTGCATTGCATATATTGTAAAAGGATGTTTCCCCCTCAAAGTGGATTATTCATTAGCTGTGTTTTGGATTTTGGTTCACAACAATCGACCATTCCTGCTAGAACCATGCCTTGTACAAACCCTGTTGGGATATGAATTTTGGGACAAGTTTTGGGAACTGCGTAGTAGCATGCCTAGAAGAAGGAAATGCAGTTGGCGCATTTTTAGGAACTGGGAACCAGGTATCTGTGGGGATTGCTAGAACCAGGTTTTTGTAATCATGGAGGAATGTGAGTCATTCATTGTGAACATTCTACTTAACATTCATTCAGTATTCCTTATATCATGTGTGAAAAATCATCATAACAGATAATAGATTCATATGAACCAAACATTCATTATATGTGCGCAATAAAAAAAATAGTAAACACATCATACAAAGATAGACCAGGATTTAATGTGGTTCACCCAAGATGGGATACATCCATAATGACTAGCTTCTCATTATATTATTCAGAATGTTCATTAGAAAATAGGTGCACTATGCTCATATATGATATCTCAATTATACCCAAAAATTCTCTTGTCGTTCACGCATAAAGTGCACACTTTTCTCTTCTTATTCACTCACATACTCTTCTCATTCACTCTCAATTGATTCTTCTACCCAAAAATCCCTGCATATTTATACAATTACATTAGGGCTTATCCCATTTCAATGGACCAAAAATGCCTAATGACTTCTAACTAACTTCCTTTGCATGCATTGATACTGAAAATGTGCTAACTATATTTCCTTCTTATGCATGCACTCCTCTGCAATTCCCAAAAATTGTCCCAATAGGCCCCAAGCAATCACTTCCCGAGCCACTCAGTTCTTCTGTTGTTCTCCCTTCAATGTTGCAACAAGCTTCTTAAATGTCTCCTTTGCATTTGTGATATTCTCCTTTGCTTATGCTTCCCATGTAAATATCTCTTTTGCAATCTGCATAGTGATGGGAGTCTTCATCTTCTCTTCTCTATCTTGCACTTCTTTCTTCAATCTCCCTTATGTTGTTGCGAGTTATTTTGTTACCCGAAAGGCTTCCTCCTATAGTGGCTCAAGCTTATGTGAAAGAGACTATTTTTCTACTCTAATTTTGTTTATATATTGGTTCAACTACCTATTCTCAATGATTTCATTCATCCTCTCTGTTGGTTGTAGAGTGTTCATTGTGTCTTTGATCTTTTGTGCCTTCTCCTGCACAATCTGTAACCTTTGTTCCAATGCTTGTAACTCAGTGTTCTCCAACAACTAAGTCCATACTTGTGTTCTTTCTTCATAAATATTTTCACATTCTTCATCCAAACCCTTAATGCTCTCCATGGTCGTTGCAATTGTCTTTTCCCTCTGTTCGCTTTCTTCTAGTGGAGTGCTTGGTGTTGTGCATGCTTCCAAGTCAAAAATCTTCATGCGGAAGCCCCAAATAGATTCATTGATCTTCGTCACTTTCTCTTCCAATGGGGAATATTATTCTATGTACACTTCTAGTATATTGCTATCTACTTCTTTTACTACCTAATGCAGTCTCTCTTGTCTATGTGTTGCCTCGTCCCATTCTTGCACTAGTCTACTATATTTGTGTGTAATGTTGCATTTTCCTCATTCACCTTAGACAAATCCATTTTAGTCGACTCTATATGCAATTGAATTTCATGTGTTACACTTTACTGCAAGTTGTGTAACACATTCATAAGTAGTTGAGACAACACCAAGTCAATATGACTTAATGTTTGTGCCCGCTCTTGCATCTCTGTTGTTGGGAACTATAATGCCTCTACTAATATCTTCATTATTCTACACTCGATTGATGTTGATGGTTGTCGTGATTTTGTCAATTGCGACCCTTTCGTCTTTGCTATACTCTCAATCTATTCTTATTCTCCCATTCTAACTGGCACTATCCTAGTTGCCTCCAAAATCTGGCACAGTGTGGCAATCTACACCTGCACGTCCAAGTGCATTTCTTCTTGTTTTTGTGCAGCTCACAGAAAGGCCTCTTTAGTGACTTCTTTGACTTTATCACGAATTTTCTCTAATTCATCCTCTGTAAATTCTTGGATAGCCACTTCCTTTGTTTCTTTTCTCTTATTATGCTTATGTGTTGTTCGTTCATTGGGATGTTCCTTTCTCTTCTATCCCGGGGGTGGTGTTGTTTCATGTATGTCACTCTCACCATTTCCTTTTTATCCTTGTTCCTATTCTTATTCTTCTTGATCCTTTTGTGGTTCTTTTGTCTCCTTCTCTGGTTATTTTTTATCCTGGTGCATTGTTTCTGTCTCTGTGATTCTCCACTCAGCTTCCCAGTCATTTATAATATGGTTGACATCCAGTTTCGTCAACCTGTAGTTCGTCGGCAACCATTGTTGTGTCGGTTCCCTCTTTACTTGAACATACAAATGGTTCGGTCATGCCTTGAATCATGCTATGTATTTGTATGTTTCAACTATATTTGGTAGAATGTGTGACGTATCCTCGATGCATTGTTGAATTGTCTCTTTGTAGATATAGAAGGTAATGTTGTTGTCCAACTATCTGTTCTTATGTGCGGTATACCACGACGACACATATCTTTCTTCCAAGAATGGTTTATGCATTCCTTCCAAGAACTACATCTCTTCTAGATCCCTCCAAGTAGTCAATGAAATCAAAATTAATAACCACACATCATGGAACTTTGCTTCTTTCTCGTATGCCTCCCTGTAGTCCATTAAAAACTTATTCATGAGAAATGTTGACTAGTTCATCATCACTCATGTGGCACACTTATTCGTTGTTGCTATGAATCTTGTTGGAACCTAATATTTGCAACATTTTCTTAGTAACTAAAAGGACAATACCTATGTCACAAATCTTATAGTATCATCATTGATGCTTGCGACATCTAACCCATGCGCTCCTCTGAATGTGCCATATTTTTTCTTCATTCTTTCTGCTAAGGATTTTTCTTGCGTATTGTATGTGAACAAGGGTAGTGGGTCTTCCCCTGCTAAAGGTAATCCTATAATCCACATAATCAGTTGGGTGTCAATCGACGTTTCCCTATTCAACCATAAGAACCCTTTGTGGACACAACTTAATAATAGCTTGATGTAGATGTTGATCTCTACACTTCTACCGAAATGTGGGTTTTCTAACATATTTAGTATACCTGTTTGTTGCAACCCTATTGCCTATTCCTGTGGATTGACTGTAACTACAAGAGAATATGGCCTGGATGATGTGCACATGTAATTCTGTGATGCTAACTCTGGAAACTTCTTCAAATATGCAAGGTTGTGATATGAAAATATCAGGCTCCCTACTGCACCCAAGATATCACCCTCCACAGTGACCCTAGGTGAAATCACTGGTGTAAACAGGTTGTATTTTGCCTCCTTCTTCAAGCTGACTTGCTTCGCTATTCATTTTATGGGTCGTACATATGCTCTGGGAAATTTTTCCAAGCTTGGATCTACTATCTCCTCAGGGTTTCCTAATGTACCGGTGTTGTTGATTGCTTAGTGTGCGGCTTCTTCATTCTTGATGTGGATGCTCCTACCTTTGGTGGCACCATAGCTCTCTGTATTTCGGATCTATATTGAACACACTTGGCTCTCTGTTTGTAAGCTCTATCTCTTATCCAACTCTCTGTTCTCTTCAAATGTGCACGCAACAATAACCTTTACTCATCACCCACTCATCTTCTTTTATAGTTTGTTTCCATCTGTTATCTTCCTCTTCGCACCAAAATTATCAATCCCATTTGATTTTCTTCTCATTCAATTCCTTCCATATTATTCATTAAATTCATATATTTCTATGAATCATGGTCTAGATTTGTCAGTCTGTCAAAATCTTCATCGTTTCTTTTCATTTATGACTATTTGTTCTCGTCGTCGCGTCAACATGTTTTCTCTATAATGTTTGTCTAGTCCTTTGTGCAGGTATTCATTCTAGTTCTTCAACTCACCTTTCTACGTGCAATTCAATTCTCCTTCATTCCTACGACATTTTCTTGCTAATTTGACTCTTTGAACAATGTCTTACTCAGAACTACTATTATATTCTCTCTTTTATTGTAACCTGCCTTGAGCTCTTGTATTGCTTTTTCTTTTATTTTTATTTTTCTATAATGCAATATAATACATATACTATGGTACACATACTCCATGCTCAAACTAGCGTGTGGTATCTGGGTTGTCCCTATATAGTTTCAGTCGACTACCGTTGACCAGGCCTTCCCTGATTTCCCCATTCAAGTTTTCTAATTGAACAACACATGCCTTTGTCACAAATATTATCACATACAAACCTAACCAGTGCATTTGGAACTTTCCAGGGTGCTACAAAATTTTTTTGTCATAGAGAAAAACTAAAATCCCATCTAGAACTTCTTATGTTTAATATGTCTGTCATTCCATGCATTTTCGTGTGCTTTCTGAACTTGTTAATGAAATCCTGCGACTAAGCAGTCTTCCTCCAATTCCACTAGTTATGTCGGTATTTTATCTACTGCACCAAAATCAGTGAGGTTTGTCATCGCGACAATGTGCAGACTTGGTACAATGAACTCCATGGGCATAACTACTTCATGGCCATATACTAATATGAATGGTGTATGTCTTTTCAACTTCTTACATGTGGTCCAATGAAATCAACTTCCCATTTATCAAAAGCCTGCAATGTAACTTGTGGTACCAAAGGAATCTCGTCTCTTCTGGAAGGCTTCCCAACTTGCTGACACACATCACAAGTCTAACAGAACTCCTTAGCATCCTTATGAAGGGTGGGCCACCAAAGTCTTGAGTGAAAAACATTTTGAGTCGTTTCTTTCCCTACATAGTGGCATCCTACAACTCCTTCATGTGCCTCTACTAATATTATAGGTCTCTCATGCTCCAATACATGTCGTCAAAGAATACCATATGAAGCTAACTTGTACAAATTCCCTACTATAAGTTGATAACTTGTTGCCTTTACTACTAATTGCTTCTTCTACACAACTGTAAAGTCGGGTGGGGATACTCTTGTGCTCAAGAACTAGACTATATCTGCAAAATAATCATTGACCATTCATACTGCAAACAAGTGCGTGTATGGTAGACTATCATCCAAGTTTTATGTATCCTCTCACGTTAATATGCATGACAAATGATCAGATCCTGACTTTAATTTTCATAGTTTCACAATCACTTCAAAATCATACTCTTGAAATAGTGACAACCATCTGCATATCTTCCCCCCCAACACTATCTTTTTGACTAAGTATCTCAGCGCATAATGATTTGTGTACATATTAAAATGTGATCCCAACAAATAATACCTAAACTTCTGGAGTGCATACACCATTGCTAGTCCTTCACGCTCTGCAATAGTGTAGTTATATTCAGTAGTTGACAACTTCATGCTAGCAAATGCAATGGAATGATCCAAATCTCCTTCCCCTCATTGAGCTAGAATTTCACCTAATGTTATAGATGATGCATCTACGTGAACAAGAAATTATTTTTTCCAACTAGAAATACTAAAATTGATGCAGTAATCAGTTTCTGCTTCAAGGTATCCAAACTCTATTGACTTTCCTCTTTCCATTGAAACTTGACCTCCTTCTTCAACAACTTTTCCAGTGTGGCTGTGATCTGTGTGTATCCCCTAATAAAATTTTTGTAGTACCCTATATGACCCAATATTGCTCGCAGTTATCACATTGAAGTAGGTGGTGGGAAATCAACAATAAAAACAATCTTCATAGGATCAACCAAAAGTCCTTGTTTACATACTACATGACCCAACAAGATACCAAATGGTGCACAAAAAATACACTTCTTCAAGTTCAAGGAAATATGGAACCGTCTACATCTATCCAACATCAAGTGCAGAGTTTCAATATGTTCTTTTATTAAAATAAACATTGTCCAATCATCTAAATATATTTCAAGGAATATATGGAAAAACTCTTTAAAAGTTGCTACAACAACTCGAAAAATTATTGTTGGTGCATATTTCAATCCAAAAGGCATGATTGTATACTGATAAAATCTCCATTTTGTCACAAATGTTGTCTTGTGTCTATCTTTCTGCGCAATCTTAATCTGGTGATACCTAGAGGATCCATCACTAAATGAGTAGGCTTCCTGTCCTCCTACATTCTCCAAGACTTCATCTGTGAACGGGGTAGGAAATGGGTCATGTAAGCAAGAATCATTCAATTTTATTAGGTCCATGCAAATTCTAATTCCACATGTCTTCTTGTCTTGAACTACCATCGGACTGATCCATTCTGACTCTGCGACAGGTTCAATAATTCTTGCTTCTAACATCCTATCTATCTTTGTTTTCACCTTCTACTTATATACTAGGTTCAATTAGTATGGTCTCTTCTTTACTGGCTTGGCATCTCGCTTCAAAGGGATCTTCATCTCTCCTAGATCCCCAACAATCCATTTCGTTTCTAAGAATGTAGTTGGAAAAAGGTCCTAGTATTCGCGTATTAAATCAACGATATTCTACACAATTTATTCATTCCAGTAATCTCCAATGTTTGCAAACTTGGGATTTTCCTTTGTACCCAGATTCAAGCTTAGGACCTTCTACTGCGCACTCTCCTTCGGTTTATGGTACTTACAAATTTCTCAGGTCTTCATCCTCCTGGTCTTCTCCAGCAACATTGTAACATTCTGAAACCTCTCAAACAATCATAGAAGATCTGGGTGCACTACATAATATTATTAGTATTGTCAAGTCTTCTGATGCAAATATCTTGTCCTTGATAACCTGTAGAGTTGTGTCTACCAATGGGGCATCATCCTCAAAATTGAAAGTTACCTTGAAGTTTCAAGTCAAATCTTCCCAGTCTGTTATTCCTCTACATACTTCTAGTTCTAAATACCAGTTCATCGGGATTAAGTCCAAAGTGTGTACAAACAAGTGTGTCCATTCTTGCTTAGGTATTGATCTCCATGTCATGGTGCATTATGTAATATGATATGTAGGACAACTCTCCAGTATACTTCTGCGTAGTATATTTTTCTCCAAAATTGACCTGTAACAACCTTCGACATTGCTTCCAATCATCTATTCTATCCTTGTGCACAACCCACCATCTTGTAGGGGTCGCTTTCAACACGACATCTAAAGCTAGCAATTTTCGTTGGTCTGGTATCTTCAATTCAAATTCTTTCACAAAAGGATCTATGTATGTTGGTCCATCATACTTTGAGGGATCACATACCTCAGTTCCAATCTAGCGCAATGAGTGGATAATATGAGCACATATCTTTGTGGATACTTCATGTAATCTTGGTTGTCAATGTTCCAGGGCTTCTTTGAAATCTAATGCACAAGAAATGATACTTCACCAACTAAGTGCACCATCAGTTGTAGGATTAACATAGTCATCCATCTGCACAGTCACATTTTAAATATTATAGAGTTCTTTTCATTTTTTTGGTTCCACATATCGTCTTCCTTCTATTGGATCTTATGGCATGGTGACTTTCAAGTCTCCTTCTTCAAATATCATTTGTCTCTTCTTCAGATCAATAATGGTCTGGTTATCAAAATCCCAATCGATTCAACGTAACGTTGGATAGGTTTTACTACCATCCACTATCTCGATTACTTCAAAATCAGTTGTATTGTGCACTCCATCGATGTTAACATCCACTCCTATCAGTATTCCAATCGGAACAATCTTGAGCTAATTTGCTAGTCCCAACTGAGGTGACCAAATCAACTTTGACTTGCCCATAGTCTCCCATGTCTGCTTCAGAAGGACGTTCACATCAGATCCTAGATATAATATGATATCATCCATATCATAGCATCCTATTTGCAAACTAAGTAGGAATTCCTTGTTCATCCTTTTCTTGCAATGTACTTGGTTAACTACTCATTGTGAAACATGTGTTTCTTTATCTTGTGCACATTGATCGATCATTCCGTGCAAAATATCTAATGCAATTTCATCCTTCATTAGTTATAAACAACTCTTTAAGAAAAAATTTAGAGTACCTACCTTCTCAACTTTCCTTTCTGTATTCGAGTGGTCATAGACTAGTGGCATGTCATACATAGGCTACAAAGTTGATGATATCAATTATGTTTCTATAATTTCCTTCCTTTCTTGTTTATATGTGTCTCTTTCTCTCTAAGGATCAAACGTCAAAGTAGGTTCTACTGCTTTCTGGACCCACTGGTTAGTATGAATTCCTTGTTTCATCGCATCGACTCTTGTTCTTGCTCCTCCGTGCATAACTGCTACTACCCTTGGTCGATCGTCGCACTCTTCATCTGCTATCATCTGCACATTTTCATTCCTCTTTTCCTACCACTTCACGATCAATTGTGGATAGTCTTTTGTCGTATGATCTAGATGTCTACAGTATGTACACATCATGTAGGGATTCAGACAATCTCATGCCAAATGCCCAAGATGATTACAGTTATAACATATAATCAGACCTCTTCCTCTTCCAAATCCTCCTCATTCATGACCTTTGAATCCTTCTCTTCCTCCTTGATTGTATCCTCTTGGAGTGTTATACGGTGTTATCCCTCCTTCTGGTCCTTCTTCCCCTTGAACTTTTTATGCATCTACGGTGCATTCACTCATTATATCAAGTGTGAAACAATCCTTTTAGTCAAGTCCCGCAGATTTACATAAATTACAAAATAAGTTTCTGGCAGTACTCTGATACTTCTACATTAACTCATAAGTAGTAGTGTGATGACCCATCATTTTTCATATCTCACACCATACCCTCCCTCGTATGGCCAAGAGATTTGGGGCTCCTATAGATAAGTACTCTTTAAAGTCTAGACACACGTTCTTATGATGACCTTATGTTCTACATGTAACACACCAAAATTCTTCGCACTTTTCCTTCCCTTTAGCAAGCTCCTGCAACTGAATTGTCAATGCTGCTAACTATTGTTTAACTTGATCCATCCCTGCTCCATTCTCTCATATCGGGGATGCTTCCATCTTTATGGTGATCTCTAGGGATTCCAACTGCGACGTGATATTCTGCTACGTCAAAGGGAAACATATATGTGGTAACAATCCTATAATGAACCATTCACTATGATGCGCATCTGGAATTTGGAAGGTCAATCGATCCATAAATATATTGAATTTCTTATCAAAATCCCATACTCATTCATTCTGCAACTGCTTGATCTCTTTTAGTTTCATAATACATTGCGACTCAGAATTCGATTTCTGGAACTCTTTCAACAGGGCTTGCCTAATGTCTACCAATGTTCTAACTTGTCCCATAGGTGCATGGACTAATACTTCATATACCAAAGTAACATGCGGTCTCTAAATGTCACCTCCAACTACATGATTTTCGCATCGTCATCCTGGATGTTATTCACTGTCCAAATTGCTTCATAGAGAAACAAGTTTTTTTCTATATTTTTTGAACCTACTCCATGGAAGACAAGCATTCTCAAAGTGGGATCTACCCCTGCCATTGTTTTCTGCACAATATTCTTTCTCAATGACACTACCCAAAGCTAGGTTTTCATACTACCTCCACTACTCTGACTACCATTATTGTTTTCCTTACTTCCTTCACTAACTACAATTGACAAAGTTCCATATCTTACCTCGGACCTCAGATATGCCCACGAGGTCATGGGTTTGAAGGAGAGTCTATCCTGAGTGGGATGTAATGGATCCCCTTATATTGGAATAAGCTGACGATATTTTTCCTTTTCCTGGCCTTCTATGCACAAAATTCCTTCGATATGGAGTACTACACCAATGTCTATTTCCTCAGCCTCACTATGTTTCTCTTATCTATAAGACACATTCGTATTCATAGTGTACCAAAATATTTTTCCACTATGCAATACTCCAATCTCTTATTTTATCACACATTCTTCTTCTCTCGGCATCCTTAGCCCATTCGTTCATTCTTTCCTGCATCCTTCTCCTTCATACACTTAGAACATCCCCTGGTCAGCCCCCAGTCCCCCTATGTGCGTGAAGGAACTTAGTTGCTAGGGAAATTAGATTCCATCTTCATAACTCCCTTATCACACAACAACATCGTGATCCACTCAACCAAAACTACTAGGAAATCAACAAAGAAAATCTCATGCAAATTTGTAAATACATACCTTTGTAACCATTTCTCTGAGTTGATCTGCGGGTTCTTTTTATAATTTCTAGAAAACTCTCGCTCTTTCATCTCTAACCATTGTCCAATCTCTTCCTTAGTTGTAATATCCCCAAGGACGAGCCCCAGTTGTATTTATGAATTGTAAACATGTTTTGTAGGCTGGTTAGCCAAGCAATTATAAGATGGTAAGATTATGTGTTATGGGCCAGAGAGCCTAGGTGTTAAAGTCTAGGAGCCTATTTTGTACATGTAAATATTCATATTATTAATAAATGCATCATTGCGTGTAGACCAACCACTAAGAAAGAGTGATGGGGGACTAAGCTTCCACTAGGCTGTGTAAGGGAGAGGGGGCTAAGAGGTTGGAAAGAGGGGCTAAGATAGAGGGATTAACCCAAGGGAATATTATAATATATTCCTGAAAATGAAAATACTAAAGTGGGGAAAATAAACCCAATTATCCTAAGTTCCTGGGAAAGGGAACAAATGCTAAATGGAGTGCATGCAGCTCTAGGAAGACAGGTGTTGACCTAGGTGCATGCAGTTAAAGCTGAAGAGTCAACTCATGTTGGGAGTTTGCTCCCGATTCTTTTGTCTCTGTCTAACCCATTTGTCCGCTGTCATCGACCTCTGCATATCCACGCACATGAGAAACTGCTTACTGAGGAAAATCCAATCTGTGTGATCCTGTGAAGCCCCGCATTTCTGCATTTGCCAAAACCGAGTCATACCTTACCCAATTTTTGGTTGCCACCTTTTCCTGAGCTGTATTGAACCATTGTTGTTGTCCTCATCTTGTTGGAACTGTGCGAAAGTTGGTTGAAGAAGCGGGTTGTCAGGCCCATGGTTGAAGAGGCAGGTTGTCAGGCCTGGGAGCAGCTCTTTCCAGGTGAGAGAGTTCGTTGGGAAGTGATTTTCTCCTAGAGAGAGTCCAGCACCAGCTACAGAGCTCTATTAATTACTGATCCGGCCTGTTGTTGAGACCCTGAGAAGGGAAGTGGACCAGCTGATGAACTGTGGAACAATGAAGGTGCATATTCCTGGGGTGGAACAAGCATGTGGGGAATGAGAGTCCGTGAGTAGTGGGCATAAGAAGGCTCCTGGAGAGAATCCTTCCTGTTTCACTGTGTAGTTTCCTATGACCTTAGCCTAGTCTAGGATTCCCTTGCCCTGGGTGGAGCTTAGTCCCAGCTCAGGGGTGACCCACTGCTGAGCGTGATGAGTAGCGTGATCTAAGGCTGGGAGGTTTGTGGAAGGTCTACAAGTAGTTGGTCGTTTTACTCCAGTTAAAAGATAAGTATCATTTCTTTGCTTAATTACGTATGTTATGCATGTCTGTGTTTCTTGAAATGTTATCATGTGTTTTGTTGCATGTGGAATTACTTTCAATTCCATTTAAGTCTGTATGGTAGCAGTAACTCTGTGTTAATTGTTTTAAATTCATTAAAATGCATGTTATATATATGTGTAAGTTCCGTGTAGTAGCATTATCTGACCTGTTGGTGGTCGGGGATATTACAATTTGGTATCAGAGCCATGGTTTCGACACTGAGCTTGGATGGGACATGTTAGTGGTTAATGAGACAAATATTTCAGAGTGAATTGTTGTCGAAAGGGACAAAATTCAAGGTTTAGAGCGTCCCTGGGTGCAAGGAGTGCGTCGATAGAGTTTTTGACTCAAAAATATCAGGAGAAATAGCTTGAGTTTTCTTGTGAAGGGATGTGAAGATCTGTTGCAATGAGTGCATAGATCCAAAATTCGACTAAGTGTCGAAGAAACTCCCTAAGGAGAAAGGGGTTCAAGAAATGAAGCTTTGGAAGAGGAGTGACAACAATCATCAGATCTATTATTGGAAGGAGTCTGGACCGTTAGATCCATGTCCAGGAAAGCAAAGGAGAGCGTTGAGGAGGAAACAGATCCCAAGTCGTCGAATCTGAGTGCAAAGGATCAACAGTCGTCTGATCTAGGGTGATAGGTGGATAGTGGTCATCAGATCAAGGGGGAGACATGCGTCAAGAGATCATGTACTTTGGGTGGAAGTACTTTGAGAGGAGGAAAGTGCTGTGAATTTGAAACTCCTGAAGCCCGAAGTGTCAAAGTCACTCATAGCCATTGATTGTGAAGGAGGAAACACGTCGGTGGATCGTGAACTTTGGGAGAAAGCGCTCTGGGAAAAAGTAAGCATAGAGAAGTTGAAACTCCCGAAGTCCCCGAAGTGGATCTACACCATAGATTTGGGGAGAAGAGCTCAATCATTGGATCAAGCCAAGGTAAAAGGTCAAACACAGTGGTGAAGGGAGAAAGCTCCCAAAGTTCGGAGTTAATCCAAACCATCCATCAAGAGGGACACATGTCAGCAAATTGGTTTTTATAGGATTTCGGCATTCGAGAGAATTAGTGTATGCCGAGGAGAGAACTTCCGAAGCTCGAAGTTACGAATCCCCAAAGAACCAAAGTAGTGATTCATGATGACATCACTTGGATTGATGTGGACACATGGGTTGTGTGCCACATATCAATGGGTTTGGAACCCATGGAATATTGAAATTCCATATGGAACGTGACATGTGACACCCATATGATTGGGCCAAGATTCAGCCGCGAGTATTCCACCACGTGGAATTCTGTATGAGCATAGTTAGTGGGACCCCGAGGTTACATAACGTAGTTAAAGATTGGAGGACCCACACTGGCGTTGATCATGATACATCAATATTGACGGCTAGGAGGCATTGCAGGGACCCAGGTTGCACAAGAGTTAATTCTCCAAGGCGGTCCTGCAATCCAAACCATGGTTTCACCGAGGGGTTACAGGTCAGCGTCAGAAGAATTGGGGGATGAAAGGTGGGTTACTTGAAACCATTGTTGCATGCCCCCACAATTGGAAAAGTGTTAAGTGATGTGACTATTCGATATATTAGTCCAAGCATGAAAGTTGTGGGTCCCAGTGGATGTGTGCCACTAGTTGCGAAGTCTGGAGACTTGACACTTCAGAAAGGTTCTTCATAGGGCACAAAAGGAAGAACCTTATGAAGTTTTGTAACGTCGAAGTGGAATGACATAATGACATCACCAAAGGTGACCAGGAAGTTTTTGGAGATTAATGGTTCGGGGTGTTGGGGGTTTGCGGATGTAAAATCCTCCAAAGTCCCGAAACTCCGAAGTCTTGGAACTTAGATTCCTGAGGTTCCATAGTGAATGCCAGCCATTGGATGTTGGGTAGACATGGATTGTTGATCCACCCTACTTTGTGAGTTCGGTAATTCGTAACTCCGAGAAATTTTTTGAGATGTGCTTTGAAAACCTCTGAAGCCGAAGGCCCAAAGTCACGAATAAGGGCCTATCGACCTAGAAATTGGCCACAGCCCGTGGTCGCATGGGTTGGGGGCTAAGATAAAGGGGCTAGTGCCTGAAAATTATTACAGAATAGATCAGAGCTCAGAAAGAAAATGGAATCTGAAAGTTTGTTTGAATCAGATTGGTTTATGAATACTATGGGAATTGTTAAGGACTGGTGGCCTGACAAACTTCAATTGACTGCACATTGTGTTTGCAAAGTTAATGATTGTCAGAACCAGACCGAATTTTCGCAGAGTGCAGAAAATGGAGGAGGCACAGAATGATTTCAATTCAGAGAATGAAGCTAAAGGAATGGATGTCCATTTGGGAGTTGAAGGATCAAACTCCAATGGGCATGGAGAAGAGGTAGATAAGGAGGGAAACATGATGAGAATCATTGAAAGATTTCAGAAAGATGCCCAGACTCATCGAGCCGATAACAAAAATCTCATGAAATCCAGGGAAAAAAAGAGAGAATTCAACATAAAGTTGATACAGAGCTTGGAAAGGATAGAAAATAAATTGGATAAGGGAAGTGACTCCAGTAAAATAGTAAGTCATGGGTCTCCTGATGAAAGAAGGAAATCAAGGAGTGTTGGAAGACACCATAATCACTCCCAAGGGCACTCTAAGAGGAGGGAACACAATAGTTCAAGCCCATCTCCTACCAGAAAGCATAGGAGATCTGGAGTGGATGAACTGAAGGGTGAAATGAACAAGATTAAGCCTCCTACGTTTGATGGAGAGCACCAGAAGGAGGAAGATGTTGAGACATGGCTTCTTGTCTTGAGGAAATATTTCCAACTACAAAAGTATTCCTCTCATGTAGAAGGAAGAATTGCAATGTATCAACTGAAAGGAAAGGCATCCATGTGCAGGTGCATCACATTAAAGAGAAAAATGTTACTTGGAAGGAATTGAAGAAACACTTTGAAAATAAATATTTGACTAAGAGATTCTATGACAGAAAGATGAAAGAATTCTTTGAACTCAAGCTGGGTAGCATGTCCATTGATGAGTATGAAAGGAGATTCCTAGAGTTGTTGAAGTATGTTCATTTCATCAAAGATGAGATTGTAAAAATTCAAAGGTATCTGAGTGGAGTGCCACCTTTCATTGGTGAAAAGATCCAGTATGATGATCCTAAAACTATGGAATAAACTATAAGGAGAAAAAAATGATTATATGAGCAACAAAGAGAAAAGACCACTTTATGGAAAGCTTGGGATGAAAAGAAGAGGATCAAGAAAGAGCAGAGGCAGAAGGGAAACAAACCTCCCTTTTTCAGAAACAGTCCTCAAGGAAAACCATCTTTTAGAGAGCAGAGAATGGCTGAAGTAGGGGGACAAATTCCAAGGCAGGCGCCCATTCAATGTTGGGGTTGTCAGGGAAACCACAAGTACAGAGATTATCACCAAAAAAATGGCAAAGTGAGAGTTGTCTACAATGTTCAACAAGTTGAAATAGTGGAGGACATGGGCAGTAGAATACCAAGGATCTATGCAGCCCTAGACAACAAACAAGCTGACTTTCAATCACACATGATTGAAGTTGAGGTATGATCAATAACCTTGCCTTTACTATTTTAATTGATTCAAGGGCTAGTCATAGCTATATAGATCCTCGAATGGTGGAAAGTTTTCATTTTCCAAGAATCAAGCATGGAAAATATTGGTTAGTGTAGCTGGCTACATGAGCCAAGAGAAAGGTTGTCGAGTTGGTTAAGTCATGTCCAGTGGACATGAATGGACTGAGCACAAGAGATGAATTTAACATCTTACCTTTAGGTTCCTATGACTGTCTAATTGGGATGGATTGGTTGGAACAACACCATGCCATCTTAGACTGTCATAACAAGGCATTCACTTGCCTGAATGAGGAAGGAAACCCAAGGAAAGTCCAAGGAATTCCCAGAGTAGTTGTTATCAGAGAAATCTCAGCAATGTAGCTGAAGATGTGCTACAGGAAAGACTGCCAATTATTTGTAGCTCATATGGAAGAAGCACCTGAGGATAAGATGTTATATATTGAAGACCATGCAGTATTAAAAGATTTTTAAGATGTATTCCAGGAGTCACCTAGACTACCCCTGAAGAGAGATATTGATTTCTCTATAAACCTGATGCCTGGAGAAGCTCTAGTGTCAAAAACTCCTTACAGAATGAGTACACCAGAGCTGAAAGAACTGCAATTGCATCTTGAAGAACTTATGAATAAAGGTTATATACACCCAAGTGTGTCACCTTGGGGTGCCCTGGTCCTATTCGTGAAGAAGAAAGATGAGGCATTGAGATTGTGCATCGATTTAAACAGTTTAACAAAGTGACTATTAAGAACAAGTATCCTTTGTCGAGGATCGATGATCTCTTTGATCAGTTGAAGGATGCCAAGATATTTTCAAAAATATATCTCAGGTTAGGGTATCACCAAGTAAGGATAAAGGATGAAGACATCAACAAGACCACCTTCAGAACAAGGTATGGTCATTATGAATTCACAGTGGTGACATTTGGGTTATCAAATGCACCCACTTTTCTCATGTGCCTAATGAATGGTGTATTCAGGGAATATCTAGATAAGTTTGTCATAGTCTTTTTGGATGACATCCTGGTCTATTCCAAGTCATAGGAAGAGCATGAACATCATCTAAAGATGGTGTTGTAGGTGCTAAGAGAGCACCAATTGTATGCCAAATTGATCAAGTGCTCATTTTATCAAAAGCAGATCCATTACTTGGGGCATATCATTTCAAAGGATGGGATAGTCGTGGATCCTGAGAAGATAAAATCCATCAAAGAATGGTCAGTGCCGAAGAATGTGACATAATTCAGATCCTTTATGGGTCTAGCTAGCTATTACAGAAGGTTCATTGCAGGGTTCTCAAGGATAGCTCACCCCATCACTTCCTTGCAAAGGAAGGAGAAGAAATTTCAATGGATAGAAAAATGTGAGAGAAGCTTCCAACAATTGAAGCAGTTGTTAACCAGTGCTCTGATCCTGAGGATTGCATACCCGAATGAAGATTTTTTAGTGTGTACAGATGCATGAAAAGAAGGATTGGGAGGATTCCTTAGTCATAATGGGGTTGTAATATGTTATGAGTCCAGAATATTGAAAGAGCATGAAAAGAACTATGCAACTCATGATTTGGAGTTGGCATCCATAGTGCACGCTCTGAGGAAATGGAGGAACTACCTCATGGGAAGGAAGTTTGAACTAAGGATAGACCATAACGGTCTGAAGTATTTGTTTGATCAGCCAACCTTGAATTCTAGGCAAAGTAGATGGTTGGAATTCCTTTGTGGGTACGACTTTGATATCAAGCATATCAAAGGAAAGGAGAACAAAGTGGTTGATGCACTCAGCAGGAGAGTGCATGAACTACATGCTACGACCATTAGCATGTATCAAATTGATATTAAAGGAAGAATTTTGGAGATGTAAATTCATATTTTCAATACATGGAATTGGTAGCAAAGCTACAGCAAGGTAAGATGCTATAGAAAGTGGAATATTATAAATTGGAGGCTGTTGGAACACTCCTGTACAAAAACATAATTTATGTACCTAAATTCCAGGAATTGAGAATTATGATCTTGAAAGAAATGCATAATGTGCCTTATGTTGGGCACCCTGGATATCAGAAAACAGTGGCAGCAGTCAAGAGCCATTACTTTTGTCTAGGCATGAAGAAGGAGATTGCATAATACATCACCAGATGTATGGAGTGACAGAAGGTCAAAGATGAGAATAGGAACTCAGCAGGGTTGCTACAGCCTTTACCCATTCCTGAGTGGAAGTGGGAAGTGGTGACAATGGATTTCATCACAGGATTACCCAGAACAAATAAGCAACATGATTCTATCATGGTGGTGGTGGATAATCTTACAAAATATGCCCATTTTATTCCATTGAAGACTACTCATAAGGCAACTAATGTTGTCAATATCTATATGAGGGAAGTAGCATGATTGCACGGTATTCCCAGAATAATTGTGTTTGACAGAGATCCAAAATTCACCTCAAAATTCTGGAAAGGGTTATTCAAAGGGTTTGGAACCAATCTGAACTTCATCACAACCTATCATCCCGAGTCTGATGGGCAGAAAGAGAGGGTGAACCAAGTAATAGAAGATATGCTAAGGATGTATGTGATGCCTTGTTTTGTTTTGTGGGGCATCATGGATATCGTGGCATCACTAGTGTGTTATTATTCCACAAAGGCCATGGGTATGTATAGACAATTTAAATGCAGAAGTGTGGAATACACACATGGTGTCCACTATCAACTCATTCAAGGTTTGATCTAAACTACGGTTAATTAGATTCATGGAAATTCAGAATATTTTTGACATTCATAGGTTCCATGGATTTCAACATCTTTGAAAAGAAGTATGGCTTTCAACACCTTTTAGTAAGAGGTGAATCAAGATTTTTTTTACATCTAGATATAAGAGAATTGAGATTGCTTCACGTCCATCTGTAAAAGAACAGGTTCCAGGGGGCTGACTAAAAGATCACGCGTCCTTTTCTTAGTCTGCTGTAGAGCTACTAGGTAGTATAGATGGTCAGAAAGTTTTGAAGAACCCTTCTACCTACCCTGTCAAGGTTTGGAAGCTGAAGTGTTCTAAGAGGAAGATAGTACTAGGTATGGATATTGGACTGGAGGAATTGTGCACCTTGTCTCTCTGTGATTTAGTAGGTAGACTGGCCTATCAGTCGAGGTGCAGCACTCCCATGGAGGAATGGGTGAAACAAAATTGGCTCCCATTGTTGGGTTACTCGTCGGAGTTGCTATCTTTTCCTAGAGGGTGGTCGGGTTTCGTGTTCAAAAGTCTGGAAGACTCTAAACTAGTTTTAAAAACTTTATGGAGTTTTGATGGGGGTAGCCTAATGTTAAAACGTTGGTGTTTGAGTTTTAACCTGGTCACTAAATACTTCAGTTTAAGGCACATCTGGGTGATTATGCCGAGTCTCCCACTACAAATATGGAATAGAAAAGCATTGGAAGTAGTCGAGAACTCCATTGGCCCATTTCTAAAACTAGAATAAAATGATCTGTCATCAACGAATAAGTGTGTGGAAAAAACCCTAGTTGAAATAGACATTCATGGCGGTCTTCTGGAAGTATTGGAAATAGAATGGAGGGACCTTCTATTCACACAGAATTTGGACTACCCGGGGTTGCCTTTCAGCTGCACCCTTTGTATAAGAACTGGTCATCTACGAAAGGAGTTTACAAAGGTTTTTGGCTCTTTACCAGAGGAAGATTTATATGGTGACTCACTTGGTGACAACGTCATGCCATTGGAGAATGATGGAGTTCATATGGAGTTCCCAGGCCTCTGCATAGTGGACAATCCTACTCCTATGGAAGCGACTTTTATAGGTAAGTTAAAGAACTTTTGTCCTAATATTTACTCTTTATTATCAGTATGGGAAAGGGACTACTTGAATAATATTTTATTTCCTGGCCATTCTAAAGGGACGACGCCAGCTTCTGTTTGTCTTAATCCTCTTCCTGACTCTGATCTAGGCACTGGGGTTACCACTCCTATTAACCCACCAACTTCCCCTTCGTTAGAGGCCACTGATCCTTCTACTAGTCAACCTGGCCCTGCTTCTGAGGTTACCTTTGTCTCTTGTTATACTAAACCTGAACTAAGTGACAGTGCTTTGGATAGTCTATTAACTGACCTTATTCCTGCTGGGAATAGACCCACTAATCCTATTCCATTACCTACTTTCCTAGGTACTGCTCATGTTGAGAGGTTGGATTCTGCTAGTACTTCTTTGGACTGTGTTGAGAAGGGTTGCAGCTCTGGTAGTGACCCTGCATGGTCTAGGGGATTGGGGTACGAAGCCTCACCTATTAAAAATCAAAGTTCCCATAGGAAGGCGGGTTCTTCTTCCAAACCTTTCCCTACTGCTACAAATACTGATCTTGGGGCGCTTAGAGGATTAAAATCCCTATCAAGGGCTAAGATATGATCTTAGTAAATCTCAATATTAGAGGGGTTGGAGGACCCCTGAAACAAACCTCTATGCGTAAACTCTTGAATAATTCTTCTCTGAGCATAATTTTCTTAAAGGAGACCGTGGTGTCAGCAGAAAAGGAAAGAAGTTTTATGTATAAATTAAGACCTGACTGGATGACTTGTGTTGTGAGTTCTGTGGGGACTTTAGGTGGTTTACTTGTGTCTTGGGATCCGAATTTATTTTCTTTTGACCCTTTTCTAAGTTCGGGTGGCATTCTATTGTCAGGTATTTCCTTAGTAGGCAAAAGAAAGCTATCGCTTTTGAATGCCTACAGCCCTTGTCAGGATAGGAAATTTTTTTGGACATCTGTGGAAGCAACATGAATCCTTTCTCAAAAGGATATCATCATAGCGGGTGATTTTAATTTTACTACTTCTCCGGAGGAAATTTGGGGACAGAGAGCATTATAATATCCTTTGGCAGGCTTTTTCAAATCACTTATCATGAAAAACTCGTTTGTTGATGTTCATCCGTCAGAAATTGTGCTGACTTGGAGGAACGATCGGGTAGGGATTGATAGTATTTCAAAAAGACTTGACAGAGTTCTTATTGCAGAGGAACTATTGACTTATTATCAAAGGTTTAGGTCTTGGGTTCATTATCCCTTTCTTTCAGATCATGCTCCAGTGTTTTTCGAGCTTGGTCTAGGGTAAATGAGGGTGGAACATCCTTTTAAACTCAACCCGGTTTGGATCAGAAAGGATTCTTTTGGACTGATGGTAAGGGAGGTTTGGTTGGATCTAGGTTTCGCTTCCATTCTAGGTTCACAAAGGAGATTGGTGGAAAATCTCACATCTCTAAAAGGTCGTGTAAAATCTTGGGCCAAGGAAAAACATATCCAGGATGGGAGGAACCTTAAATTGATTGAGGAAACTCTTGTGTTAAAATATGAACAAATGTTTAAATAAAATGCAAAGGAATTGACTGATCAACTAGTCTTTAATCTATAAAGAGAGAGGAAGAGACTCGTGCTGGCAGAGGAAGAGTTTTGGCTCCAGAAATGTAGAGTGATATAGATCCAAGAAGGCGACAAGAACATGAATTTCTTTCACAGTTTTGCGAGCTACAAGCGTAATAAAAAATTCATATGGGAGATTGATGATGAGGTAGGAGTTCCACATACAGGGAAGGAAGCCATCAAGTCGAAATCTACCAATTTTTTCAAATCCTTTTTCAATGACACTAGTCAAAATTCTATTGTGGGTCAGATCAATACAGTTAGATTGCACCCAACCATTGTTCAAAAGGATGAACAAAGACTCCTTGAATAGGGTGTCAAAAAGGACAAAATTCTAAGTATTCCCAAGGGATTTACAAAGGATAAAAGCCCTGGACCCGATGGTTGGACCGTGGAGTTTTTCCTCTCCTTCTTCGAGCTTGTTGGACAAGACCTTGTAGACATGGTGGAGGAATCTAGAATTGAAGGAAAGGTAAACAATTCGATAAAATCCACTTTTACTACCTTGATCCCAAAAGGTAACAATCCTACAGTGTTCAGTGATTTTAGGTCGATCTCTCTCTACAATCTATGCTACAAGATTATAGCCAAAGTGATAGCCAAGAGAATTAGACCTATTTTATCATGATCCTTATCAGCTAAGCAGTTGGGATTCCTAAAAGGTAGGAAAATCCTTGATGCGATCGGGACAACACAAGAATGTTTACATAGCATCAAAAGTAAAAAATTACAAGCTATAATTCTAAAACTCGATCTAAAAAAGGCATATGATTGCACAGATTGGGACTTTTTGAGGCTTCTCCTGATTCAAAGTGGTTTTGGCCTTCAAACGACCAACTATATTATGGCCTATTTTACGTCAACTAATTATGCCATCTTGATAAATGGAGAAACAACAAACATTTTTAAAAGAAGTAGGGGGCTCAGACAAGGATGCCCAATGTCTCCCCTCCTTTTTATAATGGTTATGGAAGGTCTTAGCCTGGAACTCAAGAAATAAAAACAGGAGGGATATATCTAGGGCATAAAGGTATCTAGGATGATTAGAATTCTCCATCTCCTCTTCGTCGATGATATCTTGATCATGACTAGAGAGAATCTCACTGAATGGGAGGTAATATAGGACATTCTTAAAAACTTTTGTTGCACGTCGAGTATGATTATTAATGCATAGAAATCAGTCATTCTCCATTCGGAGGTCCATATGGAAGATCTCAATTATATTAAGGATAATCTTCACTTTCACTGTAAGGATCTGGCATCTGACTTTAAATATTTGGGTTACTATTTAAAACCTAACATCTATAAAGAAGCGGATTGGCAATGGCTTATAGATAAATATGAATCAAGGATTTCTCATTGGAGTAATAAGTGGTTGTCTCTAGGTGGTCACTTAGTGTTGATAAAGGTTGTCCTGGAGGGACAACTGGTTTACCAGTTGGCTCTTGCACATGTCCCGATATCTATTATCCACTCTATCCATAAGCTGTGTTTTGAATTTCTCCATCCAACATTAATCACAAAAGGAAGTACCACCTTAGTAGTTGGTTGACAATTGCTAGACCAAAAATTTATGGTGGCTAGGGGCTGTGCAATATCCTTCTTTTCTACAGATCACTTGCAACTAATTCTTTGTGGAGAGATTTAATGAAGCAAGGGATATGGAAAAGTGTTTTAAAGGATAAATATTTCCCTCACGTTCCAGTTTGGACTTGGCTCAGATCAACGGACTCGGCTCCTCATTTTGGCTCTTAGACATGGAAAATTTTGTGTAACACTTTTCCATTAATTCTCCTTTGGTTGGCTTGGAAACCAAGTTATGGCCTCTCGATTATCGTGGGGAGGGACATGATTTTAGGTATGGGAAAGGAAGCTCTTTTATCATAGGAACTAGTGCATTGCCTCAATCAAAAATGAATTCACTACTTATTTCAAGCGAGCCGACATTTTATTGGAGCAGCAATAGGTACTAGTTGGATTACGAGCGCAAAGTTGGAGCTGACTGATTTGCTTGCGGTGGAGTGGGACTGCTACAAAAATTCACTGATTGAGTCTGGAATTTCTTTAGGTGAAAATCAGGATGAACTGATTTGGGTTGGTGGAGACAAATCAGGTAACATCTCTGTAAAAAATATCTATGAAGCACTTTCCAATTCTCTGTGGAAAACAAAGCTCGAAGGATGGTGGAGAAACTTATGGAAATGGGAGTGTCCCCTGAAGATTCAATTATTTTTTTGGATCCTAGCAGAAAACAAGATCTTATCATGGAAAAATATTCAAAAGCGACGATGGAAGGGCCCAAGTATCTGTATTTTATGTAGAAAAGCTAGAGAATCTACCAAACATCTTTTCATAAATTGTTCCTTTACGCGATTTGTATGGGAGGAGCTCCAAAAGGATTTAAAACTTGTCTACAGATGGAATGGTATTATAGTGTCGGAATCATTTAGAAACTGGACCATCCATAACACAAACTTGAGAATTCTTCCAGCTTATGTTTGTTGGTTTATCTGGATCGATAGGAACAAGGCAACTTTTGAAGATTTGATTCCATCAGTGAAAATAATTGTTTACCTATCCGGTAGCGCTATGGGGATCCCCTTGAATATTCATAAAGGAAATATCTCTCAATCTCTTGCACCTATCTACCCAGCAGACAAAACATTGGCTTGGTTTGACGGTGCATCTCAACAACAAGGTCTCTTAAGTGGAGTAGGGAGCGTCTTAAAACTGGATGCTCACAGAGATTACAGGTGGATCATGAATTGTGGGAAAGGAACCAACACCAGAGCTGAGCTCATGGGATAATGGGCTACTTTAATGCTTACTGTTAGATTTTTAGTTTCCGAGTCACTTGTTATGGGAGACTCCAAGATCGTGATAGATTGGCTCAACAAGAAAGCTGACCTCAGGGTGGAAAATCTCTAGATGCGTGGAAGGAAAGAATAGTTGATTTATATCCTCTTTTTAGAACTATTACTTTTGTGCATATTTACAGGGAGGCGAGCAATGAAGCGGATAGTCAATCAAAAAAGGCCCTTCACTGTTGTCGTGGGAGAATAGCATATGCCTTATGGATGGATGGACATGAGGGCCCACCTCAGTTCATATCTCTTTAGCTTCTATACTGATGGTCATTTAGCTTTTCTCTGTCTTTAGTCTCTTTTGGACTGGAACTGGTGCATATTAAGCTTCCAGTTTCTTCTCGACTATGTGTAGTTGTTTATATGTTTTCCAGCTTTGGCATTTTTGCCTCTTTATTAGACTATTACTCTATGTTTTCCTTCTTGGATAGTACTGGTTTTTTTGCCATAGCCAATGTGGATAAGACACATGTAAAAAATTATATTATGCTTAATATAATGTGAAATTTTCTTTTGGAAAAAAGAGAATTAAGATTGTCACATCGTATTTATATTATGTGGTATTACTTTCTAGACCATGTTTTAATTTGATATCAACAACATAATTTATATTTAATTAATAAGGGTTATGAGATTCTCACCACTTTTGAGTGGTAGTGGTTTAACTTTAGTTTCAAAACATTTGTATAGAGATCAAATTCTTTCATTTATTGGTCACACCTACTCTCTTCAAGAATTGTGGATTATACCTTCCACTAGCAAATTGTAGCCCATTAAAAAGGGTACTTGTCTTGATATTGTCTAAACAAATTCATGTGAAGAGTTTAGTGCCTCAAGACATCATTCCTATTTTCCATTGTCCCACTTATTATTTTGGTGATGTTCTAAGTAGTGAAGATAAAGCACAAGCTTGAAGGATGACTAACTCTCAATGTGGCCACCTTAGGTATCCATATTTAGAAATCATTTCCTCTACACAATAGAAAAAACATAGGGTGGATGCATATTGGTATTCCATAACCTCTTCATTGCTTTGTCTAGTTGGTCTTGATATTCATAGGCTACCTCCACACACATTCTTGATGGATGCTCGAGATCTTTTTCAAGAGAGAGATAAACAAGGGAATTTGAGTTGAGATCTATAAAGCTTACCCTCGATCCACATGGTCAAAGTCTAGAGAATCACTTTTCCCAAAGCTCCATCACTATTTTAGTGTATATCCACTAGTACATATGACCAAATTTGCAATGGTTTTTCGTTGCTATTACCACACTTATCCGTCGCAATTTCCACGAAAGCTAAGACTTTTTTCCGTCGCTATTTTTTCATCGCTATATCCATGAACTAGGTGTTCATGGAAGCAGTGACAAAATTAGCTCTCCACGTGTCATCACCATCAATATTGGTTATCCCTATGCATCGTCGAAATTACGACAAAACTTTGTCGCAATTACGACGAAAAACCATGGCAATGTAAAAAACATTGTGGAAAGTTGCGACGTAAAAGCGTGGAAATTGCGACGAAAATTTATGCCAAGACAAAAAATTACGATGCAAATGTTGTATGTGCGATGCAAAACCGTGGAAAATTGCAATGAAAAAGCATGGCAATAGTGACGAAAGTTTATGCCAATACCAAACTTACGATGTAGATGTTGTATGTGCGATAAAAAACCAAGGCAAATTGCGATGAAGTTTCGTCTCTATTGCCACGGTTGTTCAAAATAAAAATTGTCTTTCGACGAACTATCGTCGACATTGCGACGCATCCTTTAAGTTTAAAAAAAGCAATACACGAGATATGGTATTACCATATTACATTGTAATATGGCATTACCATATTACAATGTAATATGGTAATCCCATAT
>JASDQU010502443.1:8384-22279 GCA_032191745.1 Picea mariana
GTCATAATTTCCCAACTTTAGAAGGCTGCTAAGGTTCTTTAAAGGGGCCCGATGCACATCCCTATAGGCCTGGAGCAGCTTAGTGAGGACCATGGAATTTTGAGTGGATACTGGAGCTGATAAAAGGGTATGATCCCTTCACCATCAGATTCATGGGACTCGTGAGGGAATTCTGGAGAAGAATGAGGGGAATATATGAAGTCATAAGTGGATTTTGGCAGGTCTAGTGGGATTTAGGATCATGCCGAGTGAACTTGAAGTTGTTGTGGCACATGGGAGGGTCAACTTGGGTCGCTTGGGAGTTTTGCCCCCTTCTCTTCTGTAGGTCATGTGACTGGAGGTACCGAGGAGGAGTTCTAGGGAGAAATAATATTTCTTCATATGTAGGATCCTATGGCAGGGAGGATTTATTGGAGATCCATTTACTTGAAAATATTTTTAGCAAGTGGTCTATTTAATGGAGGATACTTCACATCACACCATATTCTGGTTAGTAGTGCTTTATTATTATGTTGTAGTTGCATTGCATCCATTAGATTTGTATGTTAGGATTATTTACTATTGTCATTGCATACATTAGAGATATTTTATTGCTAAGGTTTGGGGTTTCACACCATAATAAGATGTCATGGTTATATTCTCTATTTTTTGTGTAATGGATGCATGCAATATGTTTGGTAGTGTTCCTATTCCAACTGTTTGTAAGAATTAACCAACAACATTAATACAAAGTGTTTGAAAAATTTATACAAGAGCCATAACAATTTTTTGGAAAGTAAACATAATATTCCAACCTAGTCTAGTTGGGACATTACATCCACGCCCTCAAGAGGTGCACAACTGCAAGATTTGTGTAGGCGCGTAATGGGGACATGGAAAAATGGTATCAGAGATGATTTTGGTGAATAAAATGATTATCTCTTCACCACTATCTTGATGATATATGGTATTAGATCATATTTGTCTCTTCACCACTATTGTGGTAAAAAAAATAGTGTTGAGGAGCAATTGTTGTGAAGAGAGTTTGGGCGCAAACTTGGTGAAGGCTCGGTAAGGTGGACTGACCTTTCACAGAGATAGTCTAGGATTTGTCTTGGATGGTTTTATTTGTGACAGAAGTAGGTGCCAAACCTGTGTTCATACCTTGAGAAGACCATGTGAAAATTTCGTGGGGTGAAATGAGCACTTGGGCAAGGCGGGCGATCGCAAGAATTGTCATAGATCTGATCGCAGGATTGACCGTAGAAGTGATTTCATAATCGATTGTAGACGATGATCACATAAGATATTGCAGAAGAAATTCCAGAGGGTGATCACAAAATTGATCTCAGAGGGTGATTCCAAAAGTGATCGCAAAGGGTTATCTCAAAGGTGATCATAGCAGTGACCGTAGAAGTGATGATAGAGGTTGATTGCATAAGTGATCACATAAGTGATCCAGAGGGTGATTGCAGAAGTAATTGCGAAATAGAGCATTTCTTGGTTGCGACGAAGTGGATGCGCCTTTTTGCATACTCATAATAGGGAATATGTCCATGCGACGAGTTGAAGCACTTGGGTGAGTTGGGCGACATAGAACAACCTCACCGCAAGGTAGTTAGTTGGGCACATTTTCATCATGACATATTTGTGTCATGTATCACCGAGAACCATAGTTGAGTCGAGTTGGGTTGCTTGACGAGTGGGTCGACCACAACCTTTAGATGAGGTATTTGTTTGTAGAGTTATGATATTCGGTTAGAAGTAGTATGGCTTAACAGTCGGGTAGTGTGTGTATGGTTCCTTGAAGAGGAAGTAGTCAAGGTGTGGACATTGAAGGACATCAGAGATGTGTTTGGTTGGTTTGTTTATGGGTTCAACTTCGTCTCATCTGGGGTACTCCCTAGTATATGGTCCCAATTAGACTATACACCATTTGGATTAGGAGTCTCATCTGGAATTTGGACCGACTACCATTTATTGTTGTCTTTTGGTTATCATATTGGTTATGGTCTGATGTACCGATGAAGTGAGTGGATGAAATGCAGAGATGTAGATGAATACCATATATGTAGAGACAACTAATCTATGCTAACGTATCCTATCTAGGAGCACAATAGAGTAATCGGTGAGTTATAATGCAACCAAAACCTTACGCAACTTTTATACAGTTAGTTGTAACAAAAGAGGAAGATTGGAGACAAATACATACATATGTATATAATCATATTAGTCTAGATCAAAACAATGTATAATGTAATAACCCACAAATATCAAGGAATTGAAATATTCAAATAAATATCAATAAGTGCAAAATGACAAAGATTGTATAAGAATTAGTCTACAACAAACAAAGCATTCTTATAGTCCATAGAAACAACAATTATCTTCACTTGAAGTAGTTCAAATCTTCGACCCGTTTCTACACAAAATTACTTCTATAACATGTTGGCTCTGAGGGCTTCAAAATATTCATTAACAATGTATAATTTCTCGAAAACGTTCTTGGGTCTATACAATGCTTGAAAATCCAAAAGTTATTTCTAATGAGTTTCTACTCTATTTTATACAAAAAGCTAGTGCCCTTTCATCTTCCTATTGAAGAGGTTGTTACAAAAATGTTCATATCCTCTATTCTAATGACAAGTGGTAGAAAGGATGAATTTTAAGTGGTTAGGAAAAAAATGAGAGAAAAATAGTTGTTTGTCCTTTCCCTATGAACTTTTGCTTCGGAGATAAGATTTCCAAACTTCCAACTAGTTATATAGTGACTCAATTCTCCTGTATGATAGTTGTTCCAATGTTGCTTTGTTCATGGTGATGTTTTCCTCAAGGGTGCTCATATCCTTCTCTAGTCTTGTCATGAAAGCATGTATCATAGTGTGAAGCTTCACCGACTATAGCAGATGTTGGTCAATGAGATCGGTGGAGACAAAGGTTGTTGCTTCAAATATCTGTCTCCTTCGACATGTGTTGTCTTGGACTGCACTCACCAATTCTTCTATGACCAGATTCTTCCCAAGTTCATCTAATATTGAGAGAAGGACATTCATTATCAGTTCTTGGGAAGCTTTGTGAGTCCTTGAACATATTGCCATTGCCTCGGTTACTTCTTTATATGCCCTTTTCCCTACTTGTTGGTAATGATATAATGCGTACAGGTTTGTATTTCTACCTGATTTTTAGGGTCTATATAGATCAGGAGGTGCATCAATATTCTCGGTTATCCAGGTATCAATGTCATCTATACCTTCACGAATAGTGTTGTATTTTGTCAACTGCATTTGTATCCAGTTGTTTTGGTCAATAACTATTGCAAGCATATTTTGGAAGAGGTGTAGATTGGAATCCATGTCAATGATGGCACCTTCCAAATCATTCCTAATTTTTCATCACTGGCCTTAAACTTGAGGAGACTTCTTTCATCAATCTTTACTTGTTGAAGCCTCTCTTCTAGATCCCCGATCCTCACCTCTTTCTCTTCATTCTGTTGGAATAGCCTTTGTATATTGTCTATAGTTTCATCCTTAAATGAAAATCTTTCCCTAGTTGTTGCCACAAGGTCCTCCCTAACATCTGTCGTGACAAGGAATTGAGTAACAATTGACAAAGGGGCTCCTTCTGTTGCTGGAAACTTTTTCACTCTTTCTTGCACAATTCTACCAGTTTTACTATCGTATGTGAAATTTATTAGATCCAATACTTTGGCTGATTGAAAAGGTTCCCAGGGCCTGATGCATAAACAAATGCTCATTTTTTCTTCTCCTATACCTGCGGTGGACGTTCCAGGCATATCCAAGTTCATCAAGTGTGTGTCACCCTCTCTGTCTTCTATATTCTTCTTCTGTCTTTCTTCTTCAACAACTTTATCAACTGCTTCTTTTTTCACTTTCTCTGCTAATTCCGATGCTACTCTTGCCACTTCTTCTAGCTCCTTTTCTTTTTCTTCAACATCTTTTTCATAGACTTCAGCTTTACATTTTACTTCATTTTCTGTTCTGGCCTTTTCTTTGTCGACTTCTATTTTTTGTTTCTTTTTAGCATCATTCCTCATTTTCAACACCTTCTCTTTACTCTTCTATTTTTATCTACTGGTTCTCATTCCTCCACTTATGCTGAACCTGAATGAGTTGAGACAGAGATGGGAGAAGATCTATCAGCATCATCTCGTTTCACCTCTTTTCTGGTCGCCTCTCTTGTAGCTTCTTCATCCACGATCCTTCCTTTTGGCTTCCCCCACCTGTTGAAAATGACTTTGTTGTAAGTTCTGGCGTTTTGATGCACCTCCTCTTCTTCCCAGAACTCAGGGGTGAATTCATATGGCAGTCTCATTATATTAAAGTGCTCTTTGATGATATTATTAGGGTCGTGCCTCCTGAATATTTCCTCTCCAAAGTGGTAGGAAAGTAATATTTCCACTTTTGTTTGAGCTTTCAGCTTGGTGTTTTTAAAGAAATAGTTTCCAATGTATAGAGGAAGTGGAAGCCAAATCACTTTCTTTGATCTGTATAGAATTCCTTTGACCCCATGTATGATAGTTTGATACGCCACTTCCTTAAGCACAAGTTTGTCAAGAATGAACCGAGGGAGTAAGTGGGTTGGTTTCATCTCACCATATATTATTTTATAGGTATTGTGCTCCATAAAATGCCAGTCCTCAATCCTTCTTATGACTGCTATGGATTTGTTTGTCATATAAGGTGGGGAGGTGAAAAAGATAAATTCATATAATGGGGAAAGGAAGTGCTCACAGATTCTTTGATATTATGTTCAGTATTGTGCTACCAAATCAGTTTGTAGTAGATGTGGATAGTGACATCGACAGGCAACCAAATCCATCCCATGTTTGGGTACCTGTGGGAAGTACAAATTATGTTTAGGAGATATGAAGACATATGGAAACTGGGAAAGTTTCTTGGTTGTGCTTTTGTAACTGCAGAGATGGAAACGTTGATGTTTTCAAACAATATGTCAGCCTAGTTGAATGAGACCCCCACATCTGCAAAGAAATAAATTAGGGGCATGTATGATAGGGGGAAATGAGTTGCAATTAGCTCCCCATATAACCTACAAAACATGGCCATCATATATTTGTAGGGTCTCCTTAAATTGGTTGTGGGGTACTGATTCTTGGGCCGATACTTGAATTGCTTATCTGCTTTGTACCATGTGGGAAATAAATCTTTCAGTGTAAGTTCCAACTCGCTGATGAGTTTACTATCCAGTTTTTTGTTCCTAGCTTCAATATGATAACATTTATCTAATTCATTGGGTATGAATGAAGCTATAGGTTATTTTTTTCCATTACAAAAATATCGACTATTTATGTATATTTTCTTGAAAATCCAATAAATGGCGTCTCCACAAGGGAAGACCATTGGATATGCCGTCACCCTGAAAATTCCTTACTTTGTGATGTTCTTGAACACTTAGAGCTCATATGTTTCCTCTGCCTCCATAGAGAAGTTTGACTTCTTGAACATATAATATACTTCTCCCCATTTTAAGGTTTCTCCATCCTTCTCTAGAAGTCTCGACGTATCATCATATACTGTCTCGACAATTTCTACCTCTACTCTTTTCTAGGAGCTGCTAGATGGATCAGCCCATGTTTCTTTCATCGTCTTCTTCCATGGTGACATGCCTCAACCTACAGAAAGGATAAATTTAGAGCATGTTATTTGAATCACATCTAAATTATCGGATAATCACAAGAATTATTGAAATTACCGAGGCATAGAAAGCTTATTTTTGTAGATGTTAGGTTGAAAGAAACTTATCTCATACAGATAGGAGGATTTAGAAATAAATGTTTCGATAAATATCACTAGAATGGTGATCAGAAGAGTTAAAAAGAACTCGTCCAATCGCATTGGAGGAGTTTGTAACAACTCCTTCGATGAGATCGTAAGAGTTGTTTCCAACTCTTTCAATGACATTTGCAAATACCAAAAGAGGTTGGAGCGCTTAGGAGTAATTCCTCTGATACCAAAGAGGTCGGAGTGCTTAGGATTAATTCCTCCAATCATATTGGAGGAGTTGAAAGTAACTCCTCTGATATGCTCAGAAGAGTTAAAAGTAACTCCTACAATCAGATCAAAGGAGTTATTTTCAATCGCTCTGAGCTATGCGGAGGAGATAAATTTAACTTTTTGAATGCATCGGATAAGTTCCTTTGGAACCCAGTTAGGTATTTTTTCGCAAGAATGGGAAAGCGATCTAGGGAAAAACCATGACTGGTTTTGAGGAGGGTGAGGAAATCCTAGGAATTTATAGATCAAGGTTTTTGTGCTTGGGGAAAGCTTGGGGGGGCTTGCAAAGGTTAAGTGCAAGGATGAAGAGAAATTCCATACCAGTGAAGGAGAAAGGGTCGACTAGTTGTGCATCCCATGGAAAGGATCAGGTTCTAAATAAAACTTAAGGTTGGGGAAGGGGGGGTGGTCAAGAGAGAAATGAAGAAGAGTGGGGGAAGAGGATTATCAATCTAGAGAAAGGGAGTAAGGAAAAATAATAAACAAATACCTAACCCTATCCTGAAAAAAGGAAGAGAGGTGAGGTAATATTACCTGGATTACGCTGCCACATGGTGGATATGGATAGGTGAGAGCCTCGAATGGAGTTCATCTTGGCACGTTTATCCTCAGGTTTTCTCGTTTACTTGAAATTGGTAGGATAACACTAAACCTAACCCCATTCCAGTTATATATCCAAACTCCCATTTATGGCATTAAATGCAGTGGTTTGGGTCAGTTTGATTGGAGGAGTTAAGAGAAAGTTCTTTGATCAGTTCAGAAGCTGAGATAGTAGCTTTTGTGTTGCGTTCAGAATATTTGAAAGTAACTCCTCTGAACATATCAGAGGAGTTTCTCCCAACTATCATGATATCATTGCATATCAGAGCAAAAAATAGGAAATATTTCGAACTATTCAGAGGAGTTTGAAGTAACTGCTCTGAATTGTTCGAAGGAGTTTGAAGTAACTCCTCTAAAATTTTCAAAAGAGTTTGAAGTAACTCCTTCGAACTATTTCGAGGAGTTTGAAGTAACTTTGTCGATTTTAAAATTTGGATTGCAATGCCAAGTACTAATTGTTTTCCAAGTGAAACATCAGTTATCAAAAGAATCTTGAGATGGAGAGGGAGATTTATGAGGCTTTCTTTTAGGCTCAAAAAATAAGGGGCTCCATTTTAAGTGAGGTGAACAAGATCAAATGCAAAATGGAGGGTTGTAGTGCCTGTCACAACAAATGACAACACATTGGGAGAGGCCTTGGATCTTTACAAGATGATGTCTATACATAATTTTAGGAAGAGTGACCCATCATACAAAATCATAAGAGAGACAATATAGGTCCCATAACTTGCATATTGAAAAGGCTGAGTTGATTCAAAGAGGGGTGATACCTTTTCCGATTAACATATTTCTTTCAAATTTATATCCAAATCTCATGGTAAATGGATAAAAAGGAAGATGCAGGTATTAAAATAGAAACAAAACATCAAGAATGTTGAGAATACAAGTCATAATGCATTTCTTTGGTGTCGCTCTCTTTCCAGTGAGAATCCATAGCCCCAAAGGAGTCACCCCGGTGTCATAAGCCTTGCTCCATTGCCAGCAAGTGTCCATAGCCCCGACAAAGATACTTGCATGTCCCATGTGATATGGAAGGCCTTCACCAAGACTTTACCTTTTATAATATTTGATTCTCTTTTATTTAGAGATATTGGTGGATAGGGGGATTCAAGTTAACCTTTAAAGGAAGTAGGGATGAAACATGTGATGGTGAGATATGTTAACTTGATTATAGATGAGAAAAATTATTGAGTCGTTATTCCTAGTCTACTACAAACATTTCATCTAGACCATTTTCATTTAGCTCATATAGCTTAGCAATCTATTGTTCAGTGCATTCTCTTCATATTGATAAGTTATGTTCCTCCACCAGATCTTTACTTGTGATAGTGCATAAATGTCTTGCATGTATGGGGAAATATGTATATTTGACATCGTATCACATAGAGGTTTAGGCTACCTGCAATAGATGCGCTACATTTATACATGTGACTTTCCTTAAGTTGCGAGAACTCCAAAATCACAAAGGTAGCCATCAATAAGAACAAAGAAAAATGCTAGTAATCAAGCATATCAAGAAAACAAACCTAACTAAAGAAGAAAAATAAAATGAAAAACATAAACAAGATTTATTTATGTACAAGTGATCAACGAACTCAATGGCTAACTGATATATTGCTTAAGGACTTGGCCATTGACAGGGAGAGATTCAACTTCCCCCTAAAGGTTTTGTGTTAGAAAATTTCCTTGGATAATTTTTTCTTTAATGATATAGGGACCAAGCCAAAGCTATTGGAACTTTAAATGTTTCCCTTTATCTTCATGTGGCTTGTCCCATTTTAGGACTAAGTCCCCCACTTGGAAATCTTTCTCACCTACATATTTCTTATCAAACCAACTCTTTATTGTTTTTTCATGAGCTTCAAACTTGCTTTTGGTTTTGTCATGTATTTCCTCAAGGTTCAACAAGGTATCAATACGACTTTGGATGACAGAGCATTCTCTGCCTCGAGACTGTTGTGTAAGATGGAGGGAAGGTAGGTAGATGTTCAAGGGTAGAATGACTTCTTTCCCATACAAAAGAAAGTAAGGTGAAGTTCCAATGGAAGCTTTGGGGGTGACACGATTCTCCCAGAGAGCATTTTGTAATGCATTGTGCCAGTTTCTTTGGTGATCAACTACAATTTGTTTAAGGATATGGATGATGTTCTTGTTTGTAGATTCTGCTAAGCCATTTCCTTGGGGATAGTAATTGGCTTAGTGTTTTAAAATAACCCCCTTTTCTAATGCATACTCAGATAATTCCAAAGATGAGAAGTAAGTAGCATTATTAAATACTAAATAGTTAGTAATTCCAAACCTCGTGATAATGCGTTTCTCAAGAAAATTTATTAGTACTTCCTCATTCACTTTGACTAAAGGTATTTCTTCAATCCAACGTGTGAAATAGTCAATAGCGGTGATAATATACCTATGTTTCTTGGAATAATGAGGAATTATCTTACTAATGATATCAAGTCCCCATTGCTCGAACGGTTCTTGCGCTACTATAGGTTGGAGAGGCAAAGCGACTTTACGTTCCCTCCCCACAACCTTTTGACATGCTTCACAGCTACTTGAGTATGCATGAGTATCCTTGAAGAGTGTGGGCCAGTAGTATTCTACTCTAAACACTTTGTGGGCCGTTGTGTCTCCTAAAAAATGACCACCAACTGGTCCATCATGCATATCTTTTAGGACATTATCAGAATCTTGTTTTTAGAGGCATATGAGTAACACTCTATCGTAATTATTTATGAACAAGATACCATGTAACAATTGATACTGTAAATATTTAAGCCGATGCAGAACCTTCTCTGTTGTTTAGAAGTTTCATAATTCATGTGGTAGAGCCTATCTTCCATGGGTGTCCTAGTTTACAATCCCTTTTTATTCTAGGGCTCATGCTGTAAGTTTGTTTTTAGGCTTGGGGGTCCTGGTTAGTCCGAACATGAGTTTGCGTTTGAAATTCATGATTCTTACTCTCTCTTGTTATAGACTTTTCCCGTGGGACCCCTATCTTACATGCTACTCCTCAACAACATTATGGAGTCCATAGTTAAGCTCTTTTTCGAATCCTTAAAATTGAAAAGATTTCCGAGTGACATTGTTCCTTGTACACTCGTTAAATGGATATGAAGGAACATATGTCAAACAAAAGTTTACCCCTTTTTTGGACTGGAAAATACTACTTACGAAAAATGAATACTTTAGTCTACGAGCTAGAAGAGTTCTCCTAAGTTTTGTTTTATACTTTTTCGCTATCAGGGGACTAAATTTATGAAAAAGGATGAGGGAGTCCATAGTTAAGCTCTTTTCAGACTCCTTAAAATTGAAAAGATAGCCGAGTGATCTTGTCTCTGTCACACTCATTAAAAATCTTTTGAAGAGGCATCATTTCGGTATAAATTTAACCATTTTTCGGATTGATTGAACTATATAAAAAAAGGAATACTCTAGCCCCAGTGACCAAAAGATTTCTCCTTGGTATGATTTTATTCTTTTTCGAGACCTGGAGACTAAAATTATGAAAAATACCATTATGGAGAATTGTACTTTCCAAAGTTGAGTTGTAACTATATCTGCATATTGACTGCTTATTCTTTTAGGCCTACCATCGGCTTCAACATGCTTTTGTTGAACCACTTTCCTATACATTCCTATCAGTTCCTAGCCTTGCATTTTATGCCTTTGCGACTCGACACCTTATCCTTGGAGGAGAAATTCCTCCGAGTGTCCTTATCCTACACATGCTTCCTTGCATTGAGCATAGGTATGTTACTTGCGCTTTGGATCTAGTTTTCTTTCCCACGACATTTGTTCCCTCTACTATACCATAAGAATTATTTAATTCTTTTTTAGGTTTCTTTAACATGAAAAAGACAAAAAAATAAAAAAACCAAAAAGAATGGGAAAACATATATCTCTTTTGTTGGCATTAGTCTTGTCACCCTTGAACAAAGCACAATATTTCATCAGTATCTCATCATTTTGGGTTAGTATGGATTTAAGAGACTTTTTCTCACTTTGGGTTTTTTCTCCTTGGGTTGGTTATTTTTCCAACTATATTGAGTGTTTGTTGATTTCTCCTGTGTCACAAATGTATTCCAACTTATGGTCATCTTTCCTGAGTCACATAATGTATCATGCTTACGTTCAAGGGAAAATTTTCAACCTAATGTGTCGGTCATTATACAGTTTTCAACATAATGTGTCAATCATTATGTAGTTGGCCTTTGACCTCAACATTCCCAAGTTGAGTCTCATCATCACAAGTGTCAATCTCTTCATATGATCTCTTCCAAATATTTTTCTTTCCACCACCCCTCGTGTTGGATGATGGAGGATACCTTAATGACTTCCTTCCACTAGGTTCCCTCCCACCGACTTCGACACATATTTCTCTAGGAGATGTATCTAGAGATATGTTTGGTACCTTGGGGCTTGCAGTCATTAGTGGAAATTTCCCTCACTATTGACAGTGGGATTACATCAATGTCTCTTGCTTGATAGTTTATACCAAGTGCTCGACGCCAGTTCATTTATTCACCCTTATAAGATAGTACCATGGTACCTTGACTCCCATCATCATTATCACTGGGTTGTCTCACATTTGTTAATGATATACATCAATGAATAGTAATCAAACAATGTGTCATTGTGTTTGACCTTGACTCATCTATTCACATAGTTTAGACATGTACCGCAATGTATCATTGTGAAGAATTTGGGTGAAGTACGAGCATCACCTATTTTTTGCTCCTTCCCAACCCAAATGGTGCCACCTCATAGACAGTGGTACTTGCAGAGGAGAAAATTGTTCATTCTTTGTTCCAGATATCCTTTGTTCTTGCTTTTGAGACATTGCTCCACTGTGTATCTCTTCATTTCTATGATATGATTTGGCATGGATCCTCTTGTTGGCATGTTTATAGGAAGAGTGTGATTGTCATTGATGTCAAGAAAAACAACAACGATGGCATATTGGAAGCAATGATGGAAAACAGGAAAGAAACGATGATAGCATCGAGAATGACTAGACTATGAGGAATTGTTGTTTATAAGCTCATAAGGACAAGTACAGGGCACAGAGTTGGAGTTTCTAGATAGAGAGAGGTTATCATGAAGGCCACAAGGAGCGAGCATAGGATTCCTTAGAATCTGTGAGTTTGTAGAAGGAATCAAGCTTAGGAGGGATAAATGCTTGGAAGAGTTCAGAGGAAGGATGAGGGTTGAAGTCACCTCATGGAGTTAATCTCATAAGGGTTGAAATCGAGTCATTTGGCATGGAGCCATCGATAATATAGAAGGACAGTAGAGATCCCTAGAGAAAAGAGGAACTAATAGTCGTGGGTCGTTAGATCCAGTGGAGTTGTCAGGAGGATAATCCCAGGAGTCATTCAACACTCCCAATCTCAGAATAAATAGATTTGGACCATTGAATCAAGGAAATTCATGGGTCAACGATCGGATGAGTGCGTTGATTCGCAAATCGAGAAACCAGAGATAGGAGAAGCAAAAACTCACGAAGTCCAAGTTCTTGAAGGAGAGATATGGACCATTGGATCGAGGAATGTTGTGGGCCATTGATCAGAGAAGAGCGGAGTTCAAAAATCGAGAAATGGAAGAAAGGAGGTGATCTAACTTTCGACATCGTGAAACGTGAAGTCCCAATTCGCAAAGAGAAGATATGGACTATTGAATCACGGAGAGATTTGTACCGTTGATCTGACGCAAGTGCAAGTTTGGGAATTGGAAGAAGGAAGGTGAGCGAAATTTCGACATCGCAAAGCATGTAGTCGCGAAATGTGAAGAGGAGGTCTTGACCATTGGATCACAGAGAGATCTAGACCATTGATCTAACACGACAGAATTTGGGAGTTCAAACCTTGAAGAAAGGAAGTGATCTAACTTCCGAATTCGCTAAACATGAATTCTCTAAGTTCTTGGCCTCAAGTCACAACTGAGTTCACGTCAGTGGAGAATGAGGGGAAGGAGCTAGCGTGCTAGGCTCCACCTCGGAGATCGAGAGTTGGGAGAGTCGGGGTGACTCGCAGCAAAAATTCTGAAGTGCAAAGTCGCATATCCCCCTTTTGGATAGGCGTCTGATCACAGCTCATGGTCCATGAAAGGAAGGGGCTTAGCCATAAAATCTAGCGCTCAATATGAAGTTTTCTCAGGAAGGGAAAAGGCGCCAAAGGGATGAGCGCACAAAGGTTATCTTTGTAACTTCCAGAATGGAGTTATTTTATCTGCCAAAGAATTCAAAGAGCTTCTAGGTGATCGTTAGAGGACCTAAAGAGTCTCAAGATAATTGCCAGAGGAATGAAGACTCATCATAGAGACAATTGACAGATGGAAAAGTGTCGAATACTGTAACTACAAGAGAAGCCAAAGAATCTTAGCATAACGACCACTGATGAAGAACAAACTCATGATAATTTCCAGAGAAGATAAAGAGTTTTCTGGATGATCTGGCAGAGGATTTGGTGTGACAAAATGACGCAGAACAGAAAACAGGATCAGAGCTTTTCATTTTGTTATTGATGCGTGAAGAAGGTAACCGGGGGCATGTACAAAAATGCAAATAGAAGAGGCCTAGCACATAGAATGGACACAACGAACAGATCATAAAATGCAGAAGAAAGACATAGAATGGAGGGGACATACCTGAGAGAGGAAGAGAAATCTGAAGTGCGCATGCAAAAATAGAGCAACATAATAGAAATGGAAAGAATATGCAAGAAGGAAGACACTAATGCAGGCAGAGAAGAGCAGTGTAGTAGAACAATGATGAGACTGGTAAGCCATTGATAAATATTGTATCACTGTAATAAATTTCAGTAACAAAGATTTATAAATCCGGGTGGTAGGGAGGATTGTTGTCCTCGGTGTTTCAAGTGGGTGCTTGAACATAGGGAGTTGTATCTTCCATCTGGTTGCAGCAAAAAAAACTAGGGTGGTAGGGTGGTGCAAGGGAGAACCATTGTTCTTTGTTATACAGGATGGTGCATGTGTGACTGGAATTTGGTGCTTCCATCCAATTGGTGATGGAACACTTAGGGAGTTGGTGCTTCCTTCTAGTGGGTGCTAGAAAAACTTGAGAGTTGGTGCTCTCTACAAGTTGCAGCTTGTTAAATAAGAGGTTTTAGTCTCATTTTTGAGTTGGAGCTCAAAGATAGATGATGTACAAAACATAAAATACTACCAATCATTATAAGAAGAAGAGGTTTTATCCCTTTATGGGTTTCCTCGGGAAAATTTGTCTCTGTGTATATCATTTGTGTGATTGACGTCTATGATATT
>JASDQU010502443.1:24659-40738 GCA_032191745.1 Picea mariana
GTCTCGACGTATCATCATATACTATCCCGACAATTTCTACCTCTACTCTTTTCTGGGAGCTGCTAGATGGATCAGCCCATGTTTATTTCGTCGTTTTCTTCCATGGTGACATGTACCAACCTATAGAAAGGATAAATTTAGAGCATGTTATTTGAATCACATCTAAATGATCAGATAATCATAAGAATTATTGAAATTACTGAGGCATAGCAAGCTTCTTTTTGTAGATGTTAGGTTGAAAGAAACTTATCTAATATAGATAGGAGGATTTAGAAATAAATGTTTCGATAAAGATCACTAGAATGGTGATCAGAAGAGTTAAAAAGAACTCCTCCAATCGCATTGGAGGAGTTTGTAACAACTCCTCCGATGAGATCGGAAGAGTTGTTTCCAACTCTTTCGATGACATTTGCAAATACCAAAGAGGTCGGAGCGCTTAGGAGTAATTCCTCTTATACCAAAGAGGTCGGAGTGCTTAGGAGTAATTCCTCCAATCATATCAGAGGAGTTGAAAGTAACTCCTCTGATATGCTCAGAAGAGTTAAAAGTAACTCCTACGATCAGATCAAAGGAGTTATTTTCAATCGCTCTGAGCTATGCGGAGGAGATAACTTTAACTTTTTGAATGCATCGGATAAGTTCCTTTGGAACCCATTCAGGTATTTTTTCGCAAGAATGGGAAAGCGATCTAGGGAAAAACCATGACCGGTTTCGAGGAGGGTGAGGAAATCCTAGGAATTTATAGATCATGGTTTTTATGCTTGTGGAGAGCTTGGGGAGAGCTTGGGGGGGCTTGCAAGGGTTAAGTGCAAGGATGAAGAGAAAGTCCATACTAGTGAAGGAGAAAGGGTCGATTGGTTGTGAATCCCATGGAAAGGATCAGGTTCTAAATAAAACATAAGGTTGGAAAAGGGGGGGTGGTCAAGAGAGAAATGAAGAAGAGTGGGGGAAGAGGATTATCAATCTAGAGAAAGGGAGTAAGGAAAAATAATAAACAAATACCTAACCCTATTCTGAAAAAAGGAAGAGAGGTGAGGTAATATTACCTAGATTACGCTGCCACATGGTGGATATGGATAGGTGAGAGCCTCGAATGGAGTTCATCTTGGCACGTTTATCGTCAGGTTTTCTCGTTTACTTGAAATTGGTAAGATAACACTAAACCTAACCCCATTCCAGTTATATATCCAAACTCCCATTTATGGCATTAAATGTGGTGGTTTGGGTCAGTTTGATCGGAGGAGTTAAGAGAAGGTTCTCTGATCAGTTCAGAAGTTGAGATAGTAGCTTTTGTGATGCGTTCAGAATATTTGAAAGTAACTCCTCTGAACATATCAGAGGAGTTAGAAGTAACTCCTCTGATATGATCAGAGGAGTTTCTCCCAACTATCATGATATCATTGCATATCAGAGCAAAAAATAGGAAATATTTCGAACTATTTAGAGGAGTTTGAAGTAACTGCTCTGAATTGTTCAAAGGAGTTTGAAGTAACTCCTCTAAAATTTTCAAAAGAGTTTGAAGTAACTCCTTCGAACTATTTCGAGGAGTTTGAAGTAACTTTGTYGATTTTAAAATTTGGATTGCAATGCCAAGTACTAATTGTTTTCCAAGTGAAACATCAGTTATCAAAAGAATCTTGAGATGGAGAAGGAGACTTATGAGGCTTTCTCTTAGGCTCAAAAAACAAGGGGCTCCATTTTAAGGGAGGTGAACAAGATCAAATGCAAAATGGAGGGTTGTAGTGCCTGTCACAACAAATGGCGACACATTGGGAGAGGCCTTGGATATTTGCAAGATGATGTCTATACATAATTTTAGGAAGAGTGACCCATCATACAAAATCATAAGAGAGACAATATAGGTCCCATAACTTGCATATTGAAAAGGCTGAGTTGATTCAAAGAGGGGTGAGACCTTTTCCGATTAACATATTTCTTTCAAATTTATATCCAAATCTCATGGTAAATGGATAAAAAGGAAGATGCAGGTATTAAAATAGAAACAAAACATCAAGAATGTTGAGAATACAAGTCATAATGCATTTCTCTGGTGTCGCTCTCTTGCCAGTGAGAATCCATAGCCCCGAAGGAGTCACCTCGGTGTCATAAGCCTTGCTCCACTACCAGCGAGTGTCCATAGCCCCGATAAAGATACTTGCATGTCCCATGTGATATGGAAGGCCTTCACCAAGACTTTACCTTTTATAATATTTTATTCTCTTTTATTTAGAGATATTGGTGGATAGGGGGATTCAAGTTAACCTTTAAAGGAAGTAGGGATGACACATGTGATGGTGAAATATGTTAACTTGATTATAGATGAGAAAAATTCCTGAGTCATTATTCCTAGTCTACTACAAACATCATCTAGACCATTTTCATTTAGCTCATATAGCTTAGCAATCTGTTGTTCAGTGCAGTCTCTTCATATTGATAAGTTATGTTCCTCCACCAGATCTTGACTTGTGATAGTCCATAAAGGTCTTGCATGTCTGGGGAGATATGTATATTTGACATCGTATCACATAGAGGTTTAGGCTACCTACAATAGATGCGCTGCATTTATACATGTGACTTTCCTTAAGTTGAGAGAACTCCAAAATCACAAAGGTAGCCATCAATAAGAACAAATAAAAATGCTAGTAATCAAGCATATCAAGAAAACAAACCTAACTAAAGAAGAAAAATAAAATGAAAAACATAAACATGATTTATTTATGTACAAGTGATCAACGAACTCAATGGCTAACTGATATATTGCTTAAGGACTTGGCCATTTACAGGGAGAGAGTCAACTTCCCCACAAAGGTTTTGTATTAGAAAATTTCCTTGGATAATTTTTTCTTTAATGATATAGGGACCAAGCCAAAGCTATTGGAAATTTGAATGTTTCCCTTTATCTTCATGTGGCTTGTCCCATTTTAGGACTAAGTCCCCCACTTGGAAATCTTTCTCACCTGCATATTTCTTATCAAACCAACTCTTTATTGTTTTTTCATGAGCTTCAAACTTGCTTTTGGTTTTGTCATGTATTTCCTCAAGGTTCAACAAGGTATCAATACGACTTTGGATGACAGGGCATTCTTTACCTCGAGACTATTGTGTAAGATGGAGGGAAGGTAGGTAGATGTTCAAGGGTAGAATGAATTCTTTCCCATACAAAAGAAAGTAAGGTGAAGTTCCAATGGAAGCTTTGGGGGTGACACGATTCTCCCAGAGAGCATTTTGTAATGCATTGCGCCAGTTTCTTTGGTGATCAACTACAATTTGTTTAAGGATATGGATGATGTTCTTGTTTGTAGATTCTGCTAAGCCATTTCCTTAGGGATAGTAATTGGCTCAGTGTTTTAAAATAACCCCCTTTTCTAATGCATACTCAGATTTCCAAAGATGAGAAGTAAGTAGCATTATTAAATACTAAATAGTTAGTAATTCCAAACCTCGTGATAATGCATTTCTCAAGAAAATTTATTATTACTTCCTCATTCACTTTGACTAAAGGTATTGCTTCAATCCAACATGTGAAATAGTCAATAGTGGTGATAATATACCTATGTTTCTTGGAATAATGAGGAATTATCTTACTAATGATATCAAGGCCCCATTTCTTGAACGGTTCTTGCGCTACTATAGGTTGGAGAGGCAAAGCGACTTTACGTTCCCTCCCCACAACCTTTTGGCATGCTTCACAGCTCCTTGAGTATGCATGAGCATCCTTGAAGAGTGTGGGCCAGTAGTATTCTACTCTCAACACTTTGTGGGTCGTTGTGTCTCCTAAAAAATGACCACCAGCCTGTCCATCATGCATATCTTTCAGGACATTATCAGAATCTTGTTTTTAGAGGCATCTGAGTAACACTCTATTGTAATTATTTATGAACAAGATACCATGTAACAATTAATACTGTAAATATTTAAGCCGATGTAGAACCTTCTATGTTGTTTAGAAGTTTCATAATTCATGTGGTAGAGCCTATCTTCCATGGGTGTCCTAGTTTACAATCCCTTTTTATTCTAGGACTCATGCTGTAAGTTTGTTTTTAGGCTTGGGGGTCCTAGTTAGTTCGAACATGAGTTTGCGTTTGAACTTCATTATTCTTACTCTCTCTTGTTCTGGACTTTTCCCACGGGACCCCTATCTTACATGCTACTCCTCAACAACATTATGGAGTCCATAGTTAAGCTCTTTTTAGAATCCTTAAAATTGAAAATATTTCCGAGTGACATTGTTCCTTGTACACTCGTTAAATGGATATGAAGGAACATATGTCAAACACAAGTTTACCCCTTTTCTGGACTGGAAAATACTACTTATGAAAAATGAATACTTTAGTCTACGAGCTAGAAGAGTTCTCCTAAGTTGTGTTTTATACTTTTTCGCTATCAGGGGACTAAATTTATGAAAAACAATGAGGGAGTCCATAGTTAAGCTCTTTTCAGACTCGTTAAAATTGAAAAGATAGCCGAGTGATCTTGTCTCTATCACACTCATTAAAAATGTTTTGAAGAGGCATCATTTTAGTATAAATTTAACCATTTTTTGGATTGATTGAACTATATAAAAAAAGGAATACTCTGGCCCCAGTGACCAGAAGATTTCTCCTTGGTATGATTTTATTCTTTTTCGAGACCTGGAGACTAAAATTATGAAAAGTACCATTATGGAGAATTGTACTTTCCAAATTTGAGTTCTAACTATATCTGCATATTGACTACTTATTCTTTTAGGCCTACCGTCGGCTTCAACATGCTTTTGTTGAACCACTTTCCTATACATTCCTATCAGTTCCCAGCGTTGCATTTTATGCCTTTGCGACTCGACACCTTATCCTTGGAGGAGAAATTCCTCCGAGTGTCCTTATCTTGCACATGCTTCCTTGCATTGAGCATAGGTATGTTACTTGTGCTTTGGATCTATTTTTCTTTCCCACAACACTCGTTCCCCCCACTATACCATAAGAATTATTTTATTCTTTTTCAGGTTTCTTTAACATGAAAAGACAAAAAAATAAAAAAACCAAAAAGAATGGGAAAACATATATCTCTTTTGTTGGCATCAGTCTTGTCACCTTTGAACAAAGCACAATATCTCATCAATATCTCATCAATATCTCATCATTTTGGGTTAGTATGGATTTAGGAGACTTTTTCTCACTTTGGGTTTTTTCTCCTCGGGTTGGTTATTCTTCCAACTATATTGAGTGTTTGTTGATTCCTTCTGTGTCACAAATGTATTCCAGCTTATGGTCATCTTTCCTAAGTCACATAATGTATCATGCTTACGTTCAAGGGAAAATTTTCAACCTAATGTGTCAGTCATTATGCAGTTTTCAACATAATGTGTCAGTCATTATGTAGTTGTCCTTTGACCTCAACCTTCCCAAGTTGAGTCTCATCATCACAAGTATCAATCTTTTCATATGATCTCTTCCAAATATTTTTCTTTCCACCACCCCTCATGTTGGATGATGGAGGATACCTTAATGACTTCCTTCCACTAGGTTCCCTCCCATCGACTTCGACACATATTTCTCCAGGAAATGTATCTAGAGATATATTTGGTACCTTGGGGCTTGCAGTCATCAGTGGAAAGTTCATGCACTATTGACAGTAGGATTACATCAATGTCTCTTGCTTGATAGTTTATACCAAGTGCTCGACGCCAGTTCATTTATTCACACTTATAAGATAGTACCATGGTACCTTGACTCCCATCATCATTATCAATGGGTTGTCTCGCATTTGTTAACGATATACATCAATGACCAGTAATCAAACAATGTGTCATTGTGTTTGACCTCGACTCATCTATTCACATAGTGTAGACATGTACTGCGACGTATCATTGTGAAGAATTCGGGTGAAGTACGAGCATCACCTATTTTTTGCTCCTTCCCAACCCAAATGGTGCCACCTCACAGATAGTGGTACTTGCAGAGGAGAAAATTGTTCATTCTTTGTTCCAGATATCCTTTGTTCTTGCTTTTGAGACATTGCTCCACTATGTATCTCTTCGTTTCTATGATATGATTTGACATGGATCCTCTTGTTGGCATGTTTATAGGAAGAGTGTCCTTGTCATTGATGTCAAGAAAAACAACAACGATGGCATATTGGAAGCAATGATGGAAAACAGGAAAGTAACGATGATAGCATCGGGAATGACTAGACTATGAGGAATTGTTGTTTACAAGCTCATGAGGACGAGTACAGGGCACAGAGTTGGAGTTTCTAGATAGCGAGAGGTTATCATGAAGGCCGAAAGGAGAAAGCACAGGATTCCTTAGAATATGTGAGTTTGCAGAAGGAATCAAGCTCAAGAGGGATAAATGCTTGGAAGAGTTCAGAGGAAGGATGAGGGTCAAAGTCACCTCATGAAGTTAATCTTAGAAGGGTTGAAATCAAGTCATTTGGCAGCGAGCCATCGATACTCTAGAAGGACAGTAGAGATCCCTGGAGAAAAGAGGAACTAATAGTCATGGGTCGTTAGATCCAGTGGAGTTGTCAGGAGGATAAGCCCAGAAGTCATTCAACACTCCAAATCTCAGAAGGAATAGATTTGGACCATTGAATCAAGGAAATTCATGGGTCGTCGATCGGATGAGTGCGTTGATTCACAAATCAGGAAATCAGAGATAGGAGAAGCGAAAACTCGCGAAGTCCGAGTTCTAGAAGGAGAGATATGGACCGTTGGATCGAGGAATGTTGTGGGCCATTGATTGGACAAGAGAGAAGCTTGAAAATCGGGAAACAGAAGAAAGGAGGTGATCTAAATTTCGACATCGTGAAATGCAAAGTCCCAATTTGTGAAGAGAAGATATGGATCGTTGGATCACGATGAGATTTGTACCATTGATCTGACGCAAGTGCAAGTTTGGGAATTGGAAGAAGGGAGGTGAGCGAAATTTCGACATCGCAAAGCATGTAGTTGTGAAACGTGAAGAGGAGGTCTCGACCGTTGGATCACGGAGAGATATGGACCATTGATCTAACACGGAATAATTTGGGAGTTCAAGCCTTGAGGAAAGGAAGTGATCTAACTTCCGAATTTGCTAAACATGAAGTCCCTAAGTGCTTGGCCTCAAGTCACAATTGAGTTCACATCAGTGGATAATGAGGGGAAGGAGCTAGAGTGCTAGGCTCCACCTTAGAGATCGAGAGTTTGGAGAGTCGGGGTGACTCACAGCATAACTTCTGAAGTACGAAGTCGCGTATCCCCCTTTTGGATAGGGGTCTGATCACAGCTCGTGGTCCATGAAAGGAAGGGGATTATCCATAAAATCTAGCACTCACTGTGAAGTTTTCTCAGGAAGGGAAAAGGTTCCAAAGGGATGAGCGCATGAAGGTTCTCTTTGTAACTTCCAGAGCAGAGTGATTTTATCTGCCAGAGAATTCAAAGAGCTTCTAGGTGATCGTTAGAGGAGATGAAGAGTCTCGAGATAATTTCCAGAGGAATGAAGAATCATGATAGAGACAATTGATAGATGGAAAAGTGTCGAATATTGTGACTACAAGATAAGCCAAAGAATCTTAGCATAACGACCACTGATGAAGAACAGACTCATGATAATTTCCATAGAAGACAAAGAGTTGTCTAGATGATCTGGCAGAGGATTTGGCATGACAAAATGACGCAGAACAGAAAAGAGGATCGAAGATTTTCATTTTGTTATTGATGCACGAAGAAGGTAACCGGGGGCATGTATGAAAATGCAAACAGAAGAGGCCCAGCGCATAGAATGGACACAACAAATAGAGCATAAAATGCAAAAGAAAGACATAGAATGGAGGGGACATACCTAAGAGAGGAAGAGAAATCTGAAGTGCGCATGCAAAAACAGAGCAGCAGAATAGAAATGGAAAGAATATGTGAGCAGGAAGACACTGATGCAGGCAGAGAAGAGCAGTGTAGCAGAACAATGATGAGACTGGTAAGCCATTGATAAATACTATATCACCGTAATAAATTTCAGTAACAAAGATTTATAATCGGGGTGGTAGGGAGGTTCTAGGGAGGATTGTTGTCCTCGATGTTTCAAGTGGGTGCCTGAACACAGGGAGTTGTATCTTCCATCTGGTTGCAGCCAAAAAAACCAGGGTGGTAGGGTGGTGCAAGGGAGAACCATTTTTCTTTGTTATACAGGTTGGTGCATGTGTGACTGGAAGTTGGTGCTTCCATCCAATTGGTGTTGGAACACTTAGGGAGTTGGTGATTCCTTCTAGTGGGTGCTAGAGAAACTTGAGAATTGGTGCTCTCTACAAGTTGCAGCTTGTTAAATAAGAGGTTGTAGTCTCATTTTTGATTTGGAGCTCAAAGATAGATGATGTACAAAACATAAAATACTACCAATCATTCTAAGAAGAAGAGGTTTTATCCCTTTATGGGTTTCCTCAGGAAAATTTGTCTTTGTGTATATCATTTGTCTTGATTGATGTCTATGATCTTTGTTGTTCATGTCTTGCATTATCTTGATGATCACTTGGAGAAGATTAATAATATTTTAATAGGCATAATATTGTTTAAGCACAGTAACAACTTATTCACCCCCCCATCTCAGTTGTCTTAGTAATTTCAACAATTGGTATCAGAGCAGGTTCCTTTTATTTAAAAGTATATCTATAAGCTTAAACATGACAAGTCATGAAGGGAATTCAACCAATAAGCCTCCTCTGTTTGATGGAACAAATTTTGCTTTCTAGAAAGTTAGAATGAGAACATACATTATGGCCTTAGGTGCTGATGTTTGGGATGTAGTAGAGACTGGATATACAAAACCTGTTGTGCTAGCTTCCAAATATGATAAGTTAGAATTTAGCTTCAATGCAAAGGCAATGAATTCTATCTTGAGTGGACTTGCTGAAGCTGGGTTTGTAAAGGTGGTGCATATTGAATCTACCAAAGTAATGTGGGATAAACTTATTAGCAGTTATGAAGGAAATGAGAAAGTAAAACATGCCAAACTTCAGACACATAGATTGAAATTTGAACAACTAAAGATGAATGAGGATGAAACAGTTAGTAAATATTTTTTAAGAGTTGAGGAGCTTTTGAATGTCATAAGGGGTCTTGGTGAGAAGATTGAAGACACATTTTTAGTTCAAAATATTTTAAGATCTTTGCCTGATAGATTTAATCCAAAAGTTTATGCAATAGAAGAATTGAATGATCTTAAAACTCTGTCTATTGATCAACTCCTAGGAACTCTAACTGCTTATAAACTAAGGATTAGAAAAGATAAATCCACCACTATAGAAACATATTTTAAACCAGACAAGAATACTGATTCAGAATTAGATGATATTGAGGCAAAATTTGTGAGAAGGTTAAAGAAAGGATTAGGAAAATACCAAGGCACGATTCCCTTCAAATGTTTTAAATGTGGAAAGATAGGTCACTTTGCATCTAATTGTCCACACAAGAAGAAGGACCATAACCCTAAAGGTGAAGAGAAGTACAAATCCAAGATATTTGGTAAAACTAAAAGTTTATGTGTAAACAATGATGACTCTTCAGAAGACACAGATAGTGACTCTTCTTGTGAAGATAAAGTTAATGACTTTATGCTTATTGACAAAGAGGATTATGATAATAAAAGCACAGGAAGTGATGTTAATGATAAAGAAGTTGTGGTTGATATGGAAGCTGGACTAATCGGTGCTTTAGAAGAGATTGACAAACTCAGACTTAAGAAGAGAAAACAAAAACAGTTGTTGATGTAGTTTGAAAAGAATGGTAAAAAATCTAATGAAGAATTTGCCCTGCTAAAAGTGGAGTTAAAAGAGGCAAAGAAAATAGAGGAAATTCTGAAATAGCAGTTATCAAAGAAGAAAGAAAGATGTGAAGCCTTGGAAGAAGAGGTAGTAAAAACCAGAAAAGAGATGGAGAAGTTTAAGGCCTTGTACCACCAAAATCTGTCAAGTATTAAAGCCTCAGAAGGATTAGCCATCATTCTGAATCAGCATAGGAATCCAAAGTTGAAAATTGGTTTGGGTTATGAAGAAGGATCAAGTAGTAATCAGCCACGAAACAAAGAATCCATCAAGTTCATCAAATCTAAATTTATTGACAACCACAAATCTGTAGAAACAAAGGAAGATTATCAACGGCCAAGGAGAAGTGAAGGAAAATGTACCAGAACTGAATATGTAGAACAAAGAAATAATATGCCCTCTTCTCAAGGAAATCATCAGTATGAAAGAAATCGACCTTCTTAAAGAAGACAACCATTTTCCAAGTACAAAGATTTTTTCTATGGATATTGTTTTTATTGTTCTAACTTTGGCCAAAAAGTTGTAAAGTGTTATTTAAGATTAAAACATGAGCAATCAAGACACCCAAGGAATAAATATCTACCACAACAAAGAATGGGACGACCAAGTAACAAATAACTACGGACTCCAAATCATGTGATATCTAGGAAAATACGCAAGTTAAGCATAAAAACCATTATTATTCTTTATTCAATGAACTAGAATGTTACATCTACCATAATTATGGACATAAAGCTACAGACTATCACTTAAAGAATTATAAGCCAAATTTAAATCCCTCTGTTGAAAAGGTCAAGGTTTGGAAGAAGAAAGAAGATGACAAGTGTGGATTAGTGTTGTCAAATCAAAGACAAAATAACCTCTGGTATATTGACAGTGGATGTTCCAAACATATGACTGGAGACAAAAGTAAGTTTATGTCTCTAAGTGAAAACAAATCAGGGAATGTAACTTTTGGAAATGATGCACCAGGAAAAATCAAAGGTAAAGGAATGGTAAGTCTAAGTAATGGCAAAGGGAAAGCTCAAGATGTGTTTTTTGTAGATGGCCTGAAACATAATATGCTTAGTGTTAGTCAAGTTTGTGACAGAGGATGTAAATTAGTTTTCGCTTCTAAGGATTGTAAAATACAGTCTGTGAATTCAGGACAATTGATTGCAAAAGGCATAAGAACAGAAAACAATGTTTATGTTTTGAAAGAAGAAAAAGAAGAATGCCACTTAAGCAAGTATGATGAAATTTGGCTATGGCATAGGTGACTTGGACATCTAAATTTTGATCATCTAATCCAACTTAGAAACAGTGGGGCAGTGAAATATCTTCCAAAAATATCAAAGCCATATGATTCTATATGTAAACCTTGCCAAATAGGAAAGCTTACTCAAACACAGTTTAAATCTAAGAACTTTCCTTTAACAGAAAAACCTCTTCAGTTAGTACATATGGATTTATGTGGACCATCAAGGAAGGAAGGTACAAGAAAAGAAAATTACTTCATGTTGATTATTAATGATTATTCTAGACTGACATGGGTTGCCTTTCTAAAGGAAAAATCTGAAGCATTTGAAAAATTCAAAGTGTTTAAGGCTCTAACTGAGAATCAAATGGGAAAAAGATTGAAGGCAGTAAGGTCTGATAGAGGAGGAGAGTTTAGTTCAAGGGAATTCAAAGAGTTTTGTGATAAACATGGGATCAAAAGAGAGTATACTATTCCAAGGACTCCATAACAAAATGGAGTAGTTGAGAGGCAGAATAGATCAATTCAGCAGATGGAAAGATCAATGATGAACGAAAGGAATATTTCCCAGACATATTAGGTAGGATAAATTCATACAGCTGTACATATTCTTAACAAAGCTCATCTCAAACCACAAAGTGACAAGACCCCTTATGAACTATGGTTTGGAAAACCTGCTTCAATCAAGCATTTTAAAGTCTTTGGGAGTAAGTGTTATATCAAGAATAATGATGAAAATATTGGCAAATATGATGACAGGGATGATGAAGGTATCTTATTAGGGTATGCTACAAACAATAAAGGATACAGATGCTATAATAAGAGGCTTCATAAATTGGTTTATTGTATTGACATAAAAGTTGATGAAGAAATCTCGGTATGAGATGTAAGCAGTGTTGAATCAACAACAAAGGATATAGTTGAAGTTGAAGATGAACAGGTCCAAGAATAAAAAAGAGAAGACTATGAGTCAGATGAAGATACAAATACTCAAGCAAACTCAAATCAACAGATAAAAACTAAAACATCTCTCATAATTGTTAGTAAGAATCATCATGAAAATCAGATAATTGGTGATATGAATAAAGGAGTTCAGACAAGAAGGAAATTGATTAAAGACTCAAAACAATCTCAGATTTCTTTCCTATCAATGATTGAACCTAAAAAAATTTATGAAGCCAACAAGCATGACGATTGGATTAGATCTATGAATGAAGAGCTTGATCAGATTGAGAAGAACAATACTTGGGAGATTGCTCCTAGACCTGCAGATAAGAATGTAATTGGCTCCAAACGGGTGTTTAAGAATAAAATGAATGAACAAGGACAAATTGTTAGGAATAAATCCATATTGGTATGTAAGGGGTATGCACAAGTTGAAGGACATGATTTTGATGAAACCTTTGCACTAGTGGCAAGATTGGAAGCCATCAGAATGTTTCTTGCCTATGCATGTCATAAAAACTTTAAAGTATATCAGATGGGTGTTAAGTCATCATTTCTTAATGGAGATCTAGAGGAAGAAGTATATATGGAGCAACCTGAAGGATTTTCTCTGACAGATAATTCTGACTATGTCTACAAGCTGAAAAAGGATTTACATGGACTGAAACAGACACCAAGAGCCTAGTATTATAGACTGGACAATTTTTTACAAGACAAAGGGTTCAAGAAAGGTATTGTTGATAGTAACCTATACATTAAGTCTGAAGGTGATGATTTATTAGTCGTTTTGGTTTATGTGGATGACATTAATTTTTAATGTACTAATGATCTTTCTGTTCAGTGGTTTGCTAATTCTATGCAAACTGAGTTTGAGATGTCCATGATAGGAGAACTGTCATATTTTCTCGGTTTACAAATCAATCAGAGTTCTGCAGGGTTATTTATCTCTCAAGAAAAGTATCTGAAAGAGATGTTGAAGAAGTTTCAGATGGAATATTCGTCTCCTGTTAGTACACCTATGGTGGTTGGTTGCAAGCTCAGTAAAGATGATATTTCACCTAATCTTGAATAAAGAACATATCGATCAATGATAGGCAGTCTTTTGTACATCACAACATTTCGTCCTGATATAATGCAAGTTGTTGGAATGGTAGGTCGTTATCAGTCTTCTCCTAAACAAATTCATTTAGTAGCTGTCAAGAGGATATTCAAATATTTGAAGGGTACAATGACTTATGGTATTTGGTATCCTAGAAATCAGAATTTTCAATTAACTACATGTTCAGATGTTGATTGGGAAAATTGTTTGGATGAGAGAAAGAGCAACAGTGGAGGTGCATTCTTCTTAGGTGATTCGTTAGTAGCATGGATTAGTAAGAAGCAGGGATATATTTCATTATCAACTACAGAGGTAGAGTACATTGCTACTACACTCAGATTTTATGGATGATACAAACTCTTGTAGATTTGAAGGTAACTTATACTGATCTAATTCCACTTCACTGTCATAACACCAGTGCCATTACTGTCTCGAAGAATCTTGTTCTTCATTCAAAGAATAAGCATATACCAATAAAATACCATTTTCTCAAATAACATGTTACAAACAAAGTGGTTCAGCTGAATTATATTCCTTCCATAGACCAAATAGATGATATCTTTACTAAAACCCTAGCCATGACACCATTTGAATATCTTCGTCAGAAGATGGGTGCCATTCCTTCCCTCATATAAGAGAGTCCATCCTGTCAGGGGGAGTATGTGTTGGTTGAATATCTAATACCTCCAAAAAGTACTGCAACAACTCAGGGGGAACATGTTTTCTTTGATATTGATGTCAAAGGGGGAGAAAAGGTGTGGTCATGCTACAATTGGAGGTCTAAGCAAAATAGTGTAGCCTTTCAGGGTTGCCATCAATGCCAAAGGGGGATATTGTTGGCATGTTTACAGGAAGAACGTGCTTTTCATTGATGGAAAGAACAACAACAACGATGGCATATTGGAAACAATGATGGAAAATAGGAAAGAAGTGATGATAGCATCGGGAATGACTAGACTATGAGGAATTGTTGTCTACAAGCTCAGGAGGACAAGTACAGGTCACAAAGTTGGAGTTTCTAGATAGCCAAAGGTTATCATGAAGGTCGCAAGGAGCAAGCACAAGATTCCTTAGAATCCGTGAGTTTGCAAAAGGAATCAAGCTCAAGAGGGATAGGGGCTTGGAAAAGTTCATAGGAAGGATGAGGGTCGAAGTCACCTCATGGAGTTAAGCTCAGAAGGGTTGACGCTGAGTCATTTGGCATGGAGCCATCGATAATCTCGAAGGACGGTAGAGATCCCTGGGGAAAAGAGGAACTAATAGCCATGGGTTGTTAGAACTAATGGAATTTCTAGGGGGATAATCCTAGAAGTCATTCAACACTCCAAAGATCAGAAGGAACAGATCTGGACCATTTAATTGAGGAAAGTCATGGGTTGTCAATCAGACAAGTGCGTTGATTTGCATATCAGGAAATCGAAGCTGGGAGAAGAAAAAACTCGTGAAGTCCGAGTTCTCGAAGGAGAGATCTGGACCGTTGGATCGAAGAATGTCATGGGTTGTCAATCGAACAAGAGCGGAGTTCTAAAATTGGGAAATGAAAGAAAGGAGGTGATCTAACTTCCGACATCGAGAAACACGAAGTCCCGATTCGCGAAGAGAAGATCTGGACCATTGGATCACGGAGAGATCTAGAACGTTGATCTGACGTAAGCACAAGTTCGAGAATCGAAAGAAGGGAGGTGAGCCAACTTTCGACATTGCAAAGTGCCTAGTCGCGAAACGTGAAGAGGATATATCAACCATTGGATCACGGAGAGATCTGGATCGTTGATCTGACATGGCGATATTTGGGAGATTGGACCTTGAATAAAGGAATTGATCTAACTTCCGACTTCGCAAAATGCGAAGTCCCTAAGTGCTTGGCCCCAAGTCTTAGCCAAGGTCACATCAGTGGAGAATGAGGGGAAGGAGCTAGTGTTTCTAGGCTCCACCTTGGAGATCGGGAGTTGGGAGAGTCAGGGTGACTCGCAGTAGAATTTCTGAAGTGCGAAGTCGCGTATCCCCCTTTTGGATAGGTGTCTGATCACAAGTTGTGGTCACATGAAAGGAAGGGGCTTAGACAGAAAATCTAGCGCCCACTGTGAAGTTTTCTCAGGAAGGGAAAAGGTTCCAAAGGGATGAGAGCGCGAAGGTTATATTTGTAACTGCCAGAACATAGTGATTGTATCTGCCAGATAATTAGAAGAGATTCTAGGTGATCGCTAGAGGAGCTAAAGAGTCTCGAGATAATTTCCAGAGGAAGGAAGACTCATCATAGAGACAATTGACAGATGGAAAAGTGTCGAAGAATGTAACTTCCAGAGAAGCCAAAGAATCTCAGCATAACGACCACTGATGAAGAACAGATTCATAATAATCTCCACGGAATACGAAGAGTTGTCTGGATGATCTGGTAGAGGATTTGGCGTGACAAAATAACACATAACATAAAATAGGATCGAAGCTTTTCATTTTGTTATCGATGCGCGAAGAAGGCAACTGAGGGCATGTGCGGAAATGCAAACAGAAGAGGCCCAACGCATAGAATGGACATGGTGAACAGAGCATAAAATGCAGAAGAAATACATAGAACAGAGTAGACATACCTGAGAGAGGAAGAGAAATTCGAAGTGTTCTTGCAGAAACAGAGCAGTAGAATAGAAAGGGTAAGAAGATGCGAGCATGAAGACACTGATGCAGGGAGAGAAGAGCAGTGTAGCAGAACATTGATGAGACTGGTAAGCCATTGATAAATATTGTATCACTGTAATGAATTTCAGTAACAAAGATTTATAAATCAAGGTGGTAGGGAGGTGCTAGGGAGGATTGTTCTCCTCAATGTTTCAAGTGGGTGCTTGAACACAGGGAGTTGTAGCTTCCATCTGGTTGCAGCCAGAAAAACCAGGGTGGTAGGGTGGTGCAAGGGAGAAGCATTGTTATCTGTTATACAGGTTGGTGCCTGCATGACTGGAAGTTGGTTCTTCCATCCATTTGGTGCTTCCTTCTAATGGATGCTAGAGAAACTTGAGAGTTGGTGCTCTCTAC
>JASDQU010502444.1:20876-47059 GCA_032191745.1 Picea mariana
TAGTTAGTTTGTGTTAGTTTCTTTTATTAGTTTCTAGTTTCCTTAGTTTAGATTATTTAGCTTAAATCACTTTCTCTTTGGTTTCCTTACGAGACCTTAGAGCGGCCAACGGAGCCGTTAAACTCGTCAGGGTGGTCCATACCAAATGTCTTGGGTTATTTAGACAACCCCGGACCGGTTCCACTCTCCCAATTGACGGATGGACTGTTTCACCTGTCAACAACTAGCTACCCAAGACATCCTCACGCTCTGAAGTCAAGGAAGGGGTCGACAAAGATCTAGTAGACGACTGGCAAACTATCAAGGGAAAGTTGAAAAACTGGGATAACTGACTCAAACTTGCAGTACCCAACCAACCCTTGGAGTCTAGGGTTTGCCTAGGATGAAACTCAACATAAAAAAGGTACTTCCCAACTACACCTTTAATAGAAAAGCACGGTAAAGAAATAAGAGGTGGCTGGAGTGAAAAATCATGAGAATCCTTCTTTAGGCAAACAATGTTTTTACTCCTGTCAAAATCCGAGCATAGTGGCGGTTGATAGTCATCTTCATAGGGTAAATATAAGTGCTCAGAGGAGTACTCATCAAAGGCCTCAAGGTAAGGCCGAAAATCATCAGGCAAGTGTTGCATTCGGTCAACCTTGGGTGTTTATGGAGAGTCAGTAAAAATCTCATCTCCCTGTTGCCACTGTTCAAGAGCTTGTTGTGATAATTGTAAAGGCAACACTTGGAGATGAATTCTTATGTCATAGATGGGATCTGTATCATAACTAAATGCATCCCATCTATGTCTCCCAACATGTATGAACTCGTCGAAATCAGTTATGTCAGTATTAGTATCATAACATGGAGGAGTCAAAACATCCAATAGTTCTGTACTCTCTGTGTCATAAGGTAAAGAACTACTAAAAACTTGGAAGGGGGAGTAATTTACCTCACTTACTCCTCCCCGTGCAAGAGATTCAAGTATTTGAATAGCTTCATCAGGTGGAAGATTTGCCTCTACATCTTCAGTCTTGAGACATAGGGGATCTAGCTTGTCCAAGGGTTCCATTCCTTCTTCATTTTCTGAGTCATAGAACAAGGTATCATCAAAAGAATGAAAATGACTTACCTCATTCTCTTCATCTTGTGCAGGAGGGACATGATCTTGGAGATCTTGAGGAGACATTACTGGTGCTTCATCCTCATAATTCACGTTTCTGGTTATATCTTTGTTGCATTCTATTCGATTATGGGAGAGGTCTTGCTCCTTTTCAAGGGGTTGACAATGGTCTTCATAAACCTCATCTCTTATATCAGAGGATTCTTGGTATTGATCATGATAAGCTCTCCTGAGATCTTCTACAATCTCAGTGGTGAATCCTTTGTGGTGTAAGGTTACCATGAGTTTTTAAAGGACATCTTCATACGTTTGGCAATCTGGCTTAGTAAGGTCTATAAACCTACTGATGAGGTGTATGAAAGATGATATACCCCTGTCCTTGCAACAACTCTTAAAATGATTTTGTAAGTAGGACGACAGAGTGAGTAAGAACAACTTTATAAGAGCATCCTCTCCTCCCAAATTTGTCTCACTCAAATACTCGAAAAAATTTACTATGTGAGGAGTTGGGAGGCCCAAAAACTTTGGAGAGTTGTCTATCCATTTTGTATCAAAGTAATTTGGGAATCCTTGAAAAATTTTGAAATCAATACTTGGATACATTTGTTCCCAATGTGACATGATCCCATAACTTGAAAATATCAAAGAAAGTAATGTGCCACCTCAAGAAATATTAGTGGAGTCACCAGATAGTTTTCATGAAACTACCAAAGAAAAGGGGAATAAAATCATAGTGGAGTCGCCAGGTAAGATTGTAAGATAAATGTCTTTGAGGCAAGGCTTACCAAAAGATTTGTCATTGAGGAAGATTGACTCAGTGTTCCCCGGCAACGACGCCAAAATGTTATCGCTCAGTTTGTAGTTTAGGTCAAATGGCTAAAGGATACGGGTCAAACTGGCGAAACAAGAACCTTCCCCACCCAATGTCACCTCGATTGGGAGGTTCTTTCTATTTAGGGAGGTTAGCCCAGGGGAGACGTCCCCGGTAACCTGGGGTTTTGAAGAGGCTGAGATATAAGGTCAGAGTTGAAGTTTTCCCTTCACAGGTTACCACCAAAATCAGAAGGTCCAGCCAATCAGCCAATAATGAAGTATAGTCTCAAATGAGAACACCTACCCGTAACAAAGAAACCATAGAAAAATATATGTGCAGGTTATATACAACGGGTTAGTACTTCATATGAACATCTGATATAATTTAAGCAATGTAAAGTAATAGATATCAATGAGATCAACGTTTTGTCAATTATCTATGGAAAGAGCATTAACTCACCAATAACTATCAAGATGACAAAGCCAATAATGCATACAATCAACACTTCAATCAATAAATGCTTTAGATCATCACTCAATTGCTTATAAAGGTCAAAAGCTAGCTGCATCAAAAATAACCAACTATGACGTCAGCCTTAGTTAGGGTTAGGGTTAGTTAGTTAGGGTTTCAAGATTTAGGGTTTAAAGAGTTGTTTTTTACATTAAAGCTTCAACGTTGGAGATCAAATCAGTGCCTTAGGGTATATGGAGTCAAAAATAAGGGCACAAGGTCTCGAAAGGATGACAACTCAGAGACTAGAAGGTAGGGTTCTATGGTGCTGCAAAGGCAGGGTCATAGAATCAAAACCCTAGGGGAAAGAGGCTCACTCTGGTGTTGCTTAAGCAAGGCCTCATGCTCTTTCCTCCTTCTCTAAATAGACTTGGCAAAACAGCTAGCTTAAAGCACAAATATAAGGGAGAAAGTGTTGCAATGACAAGGCTTTCAAACCCTAGAAGGTGAAACCCTGGGTGTAGGCAATCTAGGCCTAGGACGTCTCCTCTTTTCAACTTATAGACTTCAACGCTAGCTCAGAAGAAGGAAGACAAGTGTAGCAACGGCTAGGCTTTATCTCTTTTCTTCAATGGCTGAAAAATATTTCTCAACAAGGGGACATGTAACAATAACCTACTTGTGTGCTTGTTACCTAGGGTTTTAAATTAGCAATACAATAAGTGAATGCAAGAAATTATACCTACAACCATTCATTTAAGAAGTTTTGCAAGAAAATTCACTTACATGTCATGAAGAAAAGAACAAGCAAACCCTAGTTGTAAACCTTCCTTGAGAGAAATGCCATAAATGCCAAAAATATCCTTCCAATAGCAAGTGCGTCTCACTTAAGACAACAAAACTACCCTAGTAGGGCGCAAAAATCAGATCTCACAAGAGAGTGAGTTGTGTTATCTTCAAATGAGGGGAAAACATCCTCAATATATATTGTTTCATGACCTATAATTGAATTTAGATCATTAAAAATAGCCGACAAGGATACAAACCCAAATCATACTATTTTTACATTAAAATGTTAAATTAAAAGCCCTAAATGAGCATAAGCATGACGTCAAGCCCTCCTGAGGGAGACGTTGGCCCTCTTTAGGGAAAAATACAACACAAATGACAAAACGTTGGCCCTTTTTAGGCCTCCAAACCCTGCCACATGTGGCAGTTGCCCTGTCTGACTGCCATACGCTGAAGATGACGTTAGTGGTTCCTAGGAGGCGTCCTAGGCCATCAGAAGGTAACATTCCACCTGAAGTGGATCAATCCCTTTGGGCTGGGCTCAGCCAAAGTGTTCCGGATGGAACGTCCTTCTTCTTCTCAGGTACAAAGGCTCATCCAATCACTGTCCTGTCTCTGTTCCTGATGGGATGCTAGCAACCATCTAATGGGATCTTCAGCCCCATGGAGGTCCGAGCTAATAATCTCCCCATGTGTACCAGTCCACTGGTACCTGTCCCTCGGGTATGGTCCTGCACATCAAAAACTTCGCCCTCCATGGGCTCATTAGTCCTCGGGATCATAGCAATGTCAATCATATTTCATCATTAATTTTATCAAATGCATGCATAAGACCCCTAGCATATCATCTAATAGCTCAAATACATTACACTAACCTACTATACAAAGCCTAAGAAAAGACAAAGTGCCTTGTTGGTCCAACATCCATAAGAAGAAGAAAGTTCCCAAAGGATATCATTCAAGCCATGTAATACGAGGTGGTGTGGTCTAAGGATGTCCAGACACAGTGAAAACTAGGGGTGGGTATTATCCGTGGGTGCCTTTGTAGGAGGTGAGTTGTACCTTTCATGGATGTAGTTCTTTCCAATCCCTTTATTGGCTTTATTCTTTCTTTTATTTAAGGTCTAACCAAAGGACACTGCCTTGGCTTGGTGACCAGAGCTGACAGTGTTACCCACGAGTATTTTTGCAGAAATGATAAGGTTGGCTCGTGATGAGACCCCCTTTCCCTTGTCCATGCAACCAAGGGTCACTGCCCTAGCGTGGTAACCAGATAATGGCAATGTGATACTTCTAGATACCTATGAACATAATGGGTTGGCTCGTGATGAGACCCCCCATCCTCTTGGCTAGGTCTTGTTTTATTGTTTTTTTCTTTGGGTCCCTTTTGTTTCTTATCGAGAGGCTTTTTATTGCCATCTCGAGGATCCCTGGGCGAGGCATCTCCAGGTTCTATCTTCTATGGCTTTTATCTTTTACCAGCTGCTTTTACCTCCTGGGCCTTTAGCCCCTTCTTCCCACAGGATAAAGTGTAACCCCTCAAATAGGTCATCCTAATGCCCGGACTAGGGGAATGGGATAGATGAATGAGAGATAAGATGTAAAATGATAATATGGTGGGAGGGGACGATGGCTCTTCAAAATCCCCCCTGGTGGCTAACCAAAACCTATGGATACAAGCTTGCTAGGGCACCCCGTTTATCCCCCCAACCATGGTCAAGTGGGTTAGTGTAAGATCCAGCAGTTGTCAGAAATGTAAGGAACCTGATGCATATATTTGAAATTTATAATGATAAAAAATGACACATACCATGATACCTAGACCAATTACTTCATGGAGCAAGAGTCTTCCCTGATGCAAGTCCAAGCCGAAGGTGATGGATGTTGCTGCTGACAAGACAATTCTGGTGAAGAAGAAGAAAGATGGGCCCTCTAGGTCCATGCTCAGGTCAATCCTGCTCTCGGTACTCCATGTTTAGGACCTGTGGGCCTCGAGACATGATCTCCTAGTTATTCCTAGAAATCGGGGATAACAGGTACAAAGTGTTAAGAAATGGAAGCATGATTAATGGGAAGGGAGAAAGTAATTCATATTGATCATCATCCATTACAGTATTTGCAGTCGAAGAACAAGCTACAATCGTCATGACATTTAAGGTGGATGGGTTTCTTACAACAATTTCATTTGGTAATTAAGTATAAGAAATGTATTCATAACAAGGTTGCAGATATGTTATCAAGATTAGTAATAAATGCATCTACAATAATAAGGCATAATCCCTTAGCTCATGAGAGTTATTTTGATAAATGTACAAGGGATGATGATCTTAAATATGTGTATGAAGCATTAACTCATGTCAATCAACAACTAGATTATCGTATGCATGAATTTTTTTTATACCATCTTGGAAATTTTTGTATACCCAGGGATGAAAGAGAAAATGTAATTAGAGAAGCTCATGCATCTCTAATTTCTAGTCATTTTTGGGTTGGTAAGATAGTAGCACAATTACAAAGATATTGTTATTGGCCTCGAATGAATGATATTGTTTCCAAGTATATAAAAGGGTGTGTTATGTGTTCCACAAGAAAACCCAACAACAAAAAGTTGGGATTATATATGCCACTTACAGTACCTTCTTAGCCATGGGAAAGTATCTCCATGGATTTTGTAGGGGGTTTGCAAATGTCCAGAATGGGTCATGATTATTTATATTTCATCGTAGATAGATTCAATAAGATGTGTATTTTAATGCCATGCAAGAAACAAGTCACAACTACAAAAACATCACAGATGTTGTTTGCTAATGTATGGGTTCATTTTGGGCTACCTACATCTATTATATTAGATCAAGACTCTTGCCTTTTGGGAAAGTTTTGGTCTCATTTATGGGAGCTCATGGACACTAAGTTGAATAAGATCACAACTTTTCATTCGCAAATATATGGACAAACATAGGTGGTAAACAAAAACCGTGGTACATTTACTTTGAGGATACTGCAACACACATCCTAAGTTATGGGTTGAACAGTTTCCTTATGTACAACATGCTTATAATCATGCCATGCATTCTTATACTCAAAGAAATCCTTTTGAAGTATGTTTGGGGTACTTTCCTAAATCACCTATGGATTTTGCTTTTGGAGAATCAAGTAAAGAAGACGGACAAGATGATACAAAAAAATCTAAGCAGTTCGTTAATAGGATCCGATAGGTACATCAAGAGGTATAGGAACAATTGTATAAGAGACAAGACAAATATAAGGATAGGAATGAAAAACATTGGGTTAATCATCAGTTTCAAGTCAGTGATCAAGTATGGTTACATGCCAACAAGGAGAGAATGAATGGCGAAGGTAAAAAAAATCAGTCCAATCTGGTATGGTCCATTCAATATCTTGAAAAATATTGGTACTAATGCCTTTTGTTTAGATCTACTATCCTACATGCAAATGTATTCAGTGGTAAATGTTGAGAATTTAAAACTTTATGAGCCTCCTATGATTATGGATGAAGATGAAAGTATTCAGGTTCTGACAATTGATGATTTTTCTCCAGAATACTTAGATGAGCTACGGGAAGATGTTATTCTTGACATAAGAATCAGGAACTCATAGCGAGGTGATGTGGAATATCTTCAAGTTGGTCTTAAAAGGGTAAACCAAGAAAAACAAAGTATATTGAGATTGGAAGGGTGAGGGAGCTTTACCCTCACTTAGTTGTTGAGTAATCAAAACTTTTGGTGATCCAAAAGGCTTCCAATGGGGAGGAATGATCCAGGAGAATCCATAATGCTCACAGAATTCTAGGAGGAATAAAATTGTGGGTGAGAGCCCAGAGGATCGAACCCGTGTCTCTCGCATGAAACCCCAACAACCTTACCATTACACCAAGCATTTGTTACTTAATCATATACAATATTAAAGGTATTTAAGTTTCAAACGGATCTGTTGGTGGAAAGAAAAAGGATCAAGGGTTAGCCCCTGATCCCATGGTATCCAATGTAACCAATGCATATATTCTCGCAGGTTTGTTAAATTTTAATTCCATACACTATATTTAATATATATAGCTCTAACCAAAACAACAAAGGGGTAGAGGCCTGCGAGATTGAACCCATGACCTCCTCCCACTTATATTATTGCCTCCACCATTACACTAAAGGTGTTGCTTGTTACGACATATGAACAATGTTATGATTAAGTCGATTTCGTAGGTTAGTGTGAAGTTCGGGCAGGTAGTTAAGCCCATGTCCTATTTAACTAGTGCAAGGATTGAGGCAGTGGACGACATGATATGAAAACATAGTATGGATTTGATCTCAAAGTTCATGCCAAAGGGTATCAAGAGTTGGGGATTTCACCATAATGCGTGCCAAGAAGTTCCTTAACAGAATTATATGAAGTTTATACTATTTTTTCTCAGAATTTCACAAGGAATTCGATGACATACTCTGTTTCTTAGTTTGGGAAACGTGTAAAAATGTCATTGTAAAAACACAAGAATTTGAGAATTAATAAAGAGTTCTCAATTGGAAGCGGACCCGAAGACATAGCCTAAATTGGGTGAACTATGTTAACAAACTTATGTATGTGTTTTTGGTATTGTTGTTCTATTTTTGCTCAATTATATAGAAAGTTGTTTATTATTAAAGTGGACTTGGATAGATAAGTGGCTTCACATATATCATGCAATCAGTCAAACGATCATTATTATTTTGAGATCAAGTTAGATGATTATGTGTATTAAATAATAATTAACATCTAAATATTTTTTGGATCACCCATCCATCCTCACAACATCTTTAATACACAAATCTAGTATAATGTTGGGAAAATCCATCAAGTACCTTTTCCCAAATAAACCAAGGAAAATGTCATTACCTAACCTCTTATCCATTTCCATACACAAAACTAATACACATCGCCTCACTAAATTATCCATGTCTATGCACTAGTACTATCCTTGATTCCTGACCTAAGTGAAGTGATTAGTTTGAACTATATACATAATCTACAAGGGTGGACTTCCTCCTTGTACAATTCAAGTCAAACTTCCTATTTGATTAGGCCCATAAAATTTTTAGTTCCATATGAGCTTTCCTATTCTATTCCATCCAAGACTGTGTCTTCAAAAGTGCACAATAATGTTTTGTTGCAATCTAACTTGGTTCCTCCTAAACCCTCTAAATTGGATCCATTCATTCTACTAAACCATATACATTTAGGTGTTCCTTGATGTAAATCCACTAAAATCACATGCTTCATCTCTTGAAGTGATATAAATACAACTTTATGTCTTTCTATTGTCACTCCTATCATGTATCTTGCCCTACCTTTTATAATACCCCAATTTTGACCCCTATAATATAATATGTTAAATAGTGTATTATTTATATGAAGTGGTTTAAGTGACATGATTTAATCCATGTGAGTTATGTTATAATGACATTGTGTTGTAAAAAAGTGAAATCCATTGTAAATATCCTCAAGGCCAAGACCCAACTAGATAATGCTTATGAGTCCCCATAATGGGACATGATTATGGTATGGTTGTTATGTTTTCCATGGTGTTCTTATGTTACAAATATTCATGTTTAAAAGGAAATATATAATAATATAATATCCCCCAAAATTTTTCATAAGAAGCAACTTAGGGGACTACAATACCACAAGAAGGGAAGAGGAAAGGGGGTGCATGGGTGATTTGACATAACACTTGTCCTTTGTAGGTGCTACCTTTCTATCCATGTATTATTCAATGCTACTTTAACTTGATTTGTCATATTGAAATTTTCCCATGTTTGTTGGGAAGGGCATACTCCAGATGCAAGGAGAGGAGGTCTTATGCAAATTCTTGGAAGAAAAGGCATTTGTTCACCATTGTCATCGATCACTTTTCCATTATCCCATTGGAATTTTCCTCTTATGGTTTAGAAAGGAACATGTGTGAAACCCATGGTTGTTATGTTGATTATGCCTATAAATGGAAAGAAAATTCCATCAACTTGTGGGTAGTAAGATCCCATGGAAGTTGAATAATTTTTTGTTGAGAATATGAGAGGAAGTGGGATTATTTTAAGGTAAAATTGATGGCTAAAAAAACACCATTAAACTTGAAATCCTATTAGTGCTACTCATTGACTATTATGGTCCAAGTATTTAGCCTCCATTTCAATCCCAATAGGAAACTAATAGTTTGGACCATTTTTATCTACACTGAAGAGAAATGGAAGGGAAGAATATCCATGAGGGAATATTTAGTAGAGGAAGGGAAGTTCTTCCTTGTCTTGTGTAGAGTAGTGGAAGAAATTACCTTAGTTTATTGATTGTTGGATGTGGGCTTGGTGTGCTTTGTAGTGAGTAAATTGGTTATGTCACGTGAGTAATAGGCCAAGATGAGTGATATTAGATCCTTGTAGTTTATTCCTTCACCTTGGTGCTAACACAGTATAGCTCAGGGTTGGAGTCCATTGTTGATTCCTATGTTTGGGTGGTGAATCATTCCTTAGCAACTAGTTTTGTGGACTTGGCTTTATTACAAACAACTATTACTATATAAATTTGTGTGATTTTTTTTGTTAGTTTGTAATATATCATATGATGCCTTGAATTCAATGGGTAATGAGTGAATTAAAAATATGTAATGCTAATTCCAAAGTTGTTTTAATTGCATATGAATTCCAGGTTATATTGTTGTTAGAATTTGAATTGAACCTAACAATTGGTTAATAGTAAATGGAATTTATAATTGAGTTCCCAAATGGCCAAGTAAAGCATGTAGGTATGTGGCATCTTCTCAAATTATTGGCCCTCCAATAGACTTACACCATGATGTTACTATGCTCTAAATAAAAGTAACCAAACATCCACTTTGTCCAATGAGCATCTATTTCAAACCAACCTCGATTGTCTTACTAAAGTAGAGAAAATGACCACTTCCCCTAGCAACCTACTAATCCATGGCACAACCCCATAAATTCAATAGTATTGCATCCAAACACTCATCTATTTGAGTATCCAAATTATTCCAACCATGTTGGTACCAATCATTGGCCAAAATAGCTAAGTACACAATGCATTAAGTGAGAATCCATACCATATCAATATTTATTGGTTTACCTAAGTGCAAAAATGACCACTCCATCCAACATCTTAATCACCTATGGTGAACCTCCAAAGAGACAAATTTTCTACTCATCCTCAATCCAACTACACATAGTTGGTGTGTACGTTATTACTTGAATTATACATTATTTAGTCCTTTTTTCCTACAATTGTTCCATCTATAACAAACACCTCATATTTGTCCTACACTATTTGAAAATTTTACACCTCTACAAAACCATGTTCTTGTTCCAACTCCTCCATAACCTCTTAAACTTTCCTCTAATACCACTTGTCACAAGCCTAGACTTGAAAAACCTACTCTGTGTTGTTATTTGACACAATTTCATTTGCATTCTCACATATATCACTATATTCCCCCTTACCACCATGTGATACCATAAATTTGTTGGGTCTTTTGGTTGAACATATACTTAAATAACACATTTTTTTTCATTTATGGTGCATTCCTATTCCTATTCCACCATGAGGCTCGATAGGCATATAGGAGACATATAGGCATAGACGATGTAAGATATGAACTATAATTTCCCATAGGAGCCTCATGGTGGAATAGGAAGAGGATTGCATCATACATGAAATAATATGTGTTCTTTGAGTCGAAGCTTTACCAAAAGACTCAATGAAGTTATGGTATCACATGGTGGCAAGAGAAAATATAACAATATATGTGAGAATGAAAATGAAATTACACTAAACTATAGCGAAATCTTAGGAAATTGTCTAAAGAACCTTGATGTTGCATGAATCATGATGTCAAAAATATTGTGTTAGGAAAAATGTATGTTATTTTATTTTCCAATAAATTAAGTATAAGTATTGTTAAGTAATAATTTGAATGTTAAGTTATCACATTTACATGATGAATCACACAAACATTGTGAAAAATAAACATAAACCCTAATCAATAACTACATGGATCTAAAATTACCTTGTGCATTAAAGTATTGTTAAGTGATAATATGATTGTTAAGTTATCACATTTTCTTCATGAACCACACAAGCATTGCGAAAAAGAAACATAAACCCTAATAAATAATTGCTTGGATATAACATAATCTTGTGATGGCTACAAGTAAGAGATATTTAACTATGAATTTTTCTAGTTAGAATGCTCATGAGGATGCCATGGAATCTAGTTAGAACCATCCTTCGTATTGGTTGGTAAAACTATGAATGTTTAGTTGAATATGTGAGACCTTCATGTTGTTGATTACAACTTCATGAGAAATCCTCCAGATCGTTCTCCTCTGGACTGAGTTGAGACATCTGTGTGAGGGAGCCCCCAAGTGTTGGGTGTGCCCATGTGATGGGTGTGCATTAGACTCTGGACTGAGTTGTTATGACATGTGGTCTCTTGTCTACTCCTATGGACTGAGTTGAGATGACTTGATATGGTTTCCTGCCTTTTACTCCTATGGATTGAGTTGAGTCAGATTGAGATGGTCTCCTGCTTGTACTCCTATGGACTTAGTTGAGTCGGCTTGAGATGGTGCTCCAGATAGTACTCATGTGGAATAATTTGAGTGATCTATTGAGTGTGACATCCCTGTGGCTGAGCATAGGTGGAAGTGTCCCTAGTGGCCAAGCACTAGAGGATGGGAGATATCCTTGCTATATTGTCTAAGAGTAAGATTTACTTGTAACCCTAATTTGTGATGTAAAGGGTACAAGTTGGCCCCACCATGTGAAATATAATTAATATTGTGTAATGATTAATTATATTATTGAGTTAATGAGGTCGGCCCCATTGTGCCAATAGACACACCTTTTATTTTGTCAGTTCTTGTATAAATAAGAGTGGATCCTCATTGCGGATCACACAATCTCACTTGTCATCTCATAATTTCAGAAAGCACTTGTATGGATGAAGTGTGCACCTCTCTTGGGCGCTAGGTTCTAGGTTTTTGTAAGCACCCTCTTGTGTGTTAAGGTCTATGGTGTGGGGGATCTTCTCTTGACAATATAGCAAAGGATTGTTGGGTTTTCCCCTTGTTTGAGAAGGGTTTTCCAAGGATACTTCTTGTGTTCTTGTGCATGGTTATTCTTCTTGCGATATTGGTTATTGCAACACTTGTGTATGGTATTGTTGCATTGTTTATGGTTCAATTACATGCTAAATGAAATAAACTACATGTGCATGAGCTAAGCATATTAAAATTCAACACTTCAAAATTCAATTCAATGCACATTTTTCATATATCTAAGAGATTAAGGGTGTTGGAATCCTTGGGATCCAAATCAAAAGATACATGAAAAGGGACCTTGGAGGAAGAAAATATAGGTTTTGAAAGAATAACAAAGTTTCATAAGTTGGGGTATGAACTATGAAAGCATAAGGCTCCCACTTACAATGGTTGCACCATAAGGGATAATGAAGTAGAAGTTTAGTTGGTAGCCATAGAGAGGCACATGTTCCTCTATGGTTTCAAATCCTATGAGAAAATACATTTTTTCAGTTATCAATTGACAAATGATGTAAACCTTTGGTGGGATCACTAGAAGAAAATGAAAAATTTGAATGAAGAAAATATTGACTAGTTTGTTTTTAGGAAATATTTTGAGAAGAAGTATTTAAACTAGATGTACTTCAAAGGAAAAGAATATACTTTTTATAAGTGGTGACAAGGACCAACGACCAAATATTGAAATGAACAAAATGCCATAGAGTTGGACAAGTATGCACATGGTCTCAGTGAAGATTCTAGAGTTAGTTGCTTCACTGAGGGATTGTAATATCACATTAGATACATATAAATAACCATTATTCTACAAACCCTATTCAAATTCATCCAAATGATTTGGTTATATAGATTAGAAGTGAAGAAAAAGAGGGACCTAAGTGGAATTTTTAGTCATAGGATCTCTAATTTGAGGAATTGGTGAAATAAATTTGAACATGGGAATTTGAAAATTGCATCCCATCTTGAATCTCAAGAGAGAAAGGACTTGGAAAAGGTCATGAGCCCTGCACTCCTTTGATTAAATTCTTGAAGTGTGGGAAGATTGGAAATTATTATTACACGATATAGACAAACAAAAAAAATGAGCTTTATGTCACATGGATCTAGATCAATACATAGTGGAGGGAGAAATAGAAGGAAATATCAACGCAGTAGTAGAAAATCACCATGTAGACTATTAAGGATCTTTGATTTAGTCTTGAGGTATTATATATGTACATAGTTTTTCTTTTTTTATTGACATACGTAAAAATGTAGTGTCTGTAATTTTATTTTATCTATGGTGGTGGCCAATTATGAAATTCATGTCGATAATGTCCCACTTCCCTGGAGGGTACAGAAGGTCAATGATTCCAATAAGTGGGTGAATCAAATAGTTTATTAATGATTTATGGATTTGGGTGGTTGGAAAAGTGCCATGAATTTTCACAAACTTGCATTGGGGTTTTACGATGGGATTATTGACTAGGATTGGTAAGAGATTCATAAAGATAAGCTAGATTATTTTGAGATAAGGTGGAGTGTTTGGATGACAATGGTTTGGATAAAATCATTCAAGAAGAGAAATATCCTATTGAGATCCGATAAATTTTAGGTATGTAGGATAAGTATAATGCATACAAATGTTGTGAAGTTTATTTGATTCATGTTGATGCAATAAAGTTGGAAGAAGGAATTAGAGTAGATAAGTGGTTCATAGTTTTGAAGTTCCATGATATTTCCCAGAGGATTTGACCAGAATACCATCTCATGGGAAGTCAATTATAAGACAGATCGTGTGCCTAGATCAACACATATGTCTAAGGATCCCTATCATTTGAGTACAAATGATATGAGTAAATTCGAATTACAATTGCATGAGTTGTCTGACAAGGTATTTATTTGGCCTAGTGTTTCCCTAAGGGGTGAAAAATGGAGCCTTTCACAAGTGCATTTTATCACATGTTGAAGAAGGTCAACATTAAGAACTATTATCCTTTGCTAAATATTGATTATTTATTCAATCAACTTAAAGATGTGAAGGTGTTTTCAAAGTTGGATTTGAGGTTTAGCTATTATTAGATCAAAGTGGAAGAGGAAGAAATTCCAAAGACATTTTTTAGGATTCCTTGTGGCCACTATGAGTCTTTAGCATCAACTTTTGGTCTAATAAATGCACCTATGATATTGATGAGGTTAATGATGAATGCTTTTAGGAAGTACTTGGATAAGTTTGTATTGGTATTTATTGATTACATTCTAATTTATTCTCAAAATGAAGAGTAGCATGAAGAGAATATGTGGATTGTGTTATGGATTTTGAGGGAGAATAATTTGTATGAAACGCTAAGTGTTAGTTTTTCAAAGGAGATATTTAGTATTTGGGGCATGTTATTTCAGAAGGACTTAAATTTGATATTAAAAATATCAAAGCCAGAAATTGGCCAACACTTAAGAATGCAACTGAAGTTGGAATATTTTTGGGTTTGGAGAGGAATTATAGAAGATTTGTTGAAGGATTCTCTAAGATTGCATAACCCTTATCCAAGTTGTAGTGAAAATGAGAAAAGTTTCTCTAGACAAGGATTCATGAAGAATGGTTCCAATAACTAAAAATATTCCTTACAGCCACACATTTTTGTACTACCTAAATTTTATAACAAATTCCTGATTTGCACTAATGAAAGTATTGAAGGCATTGGTGGAGTTTTGAATAGGGATGAAGAGTGGTTAGTTATGAATCAAATAAATTGAATAAGGTTTAGTAGAATCACCCTATGCATGGATTAAAACTCTTGGTGATTATTCATGCTCTAAAATCTTGGAGTCATAATTTGATTGGACGTAGGTGTGACTTACTTTATGACCATAAGAGTTTGAGATATTTATAAGTTAAACCTTATATGAATTATGGATAATGAGGTTGGGTGGAATTCCATAGTGGTTATGATCATGAGATTAGGCATATTAAGACTAATTAAATCGATAGTGAGGTTGGGTGGAATTTCACAGTGGTTATGATCATGAGATTAGGCATATTAAGACAAATGAAACTGGGGTGGAAGATGCACTAAGTAGGAGATGACAATTGGTTTTGGTCATGCAAGCCTCACTAGACCTAAGAATTTTGATCAACTAGCATTTGTTAGAAGAGATTTTATATCAACAAGTGTGCAGATCTTTATTGAGGAAGGAAATTTGGGGTAAAAAATAGGTCATGAAGTATGAAATTCATCACTTGGTAAATGATGGAGTCTTTTTGTAGAGAGATCACATTCATTCTAAGCTATTTAGAACTTATAAATATTCTCATTCAATAAATTGGTATTTCTCCTTACTCTGGTCATCTAGGGTATCAAAGGATTTATGTGGATATGAAGAAATCTTATTATTGGACAAAGCTTAAGGTAGATATAGTTGATTTTGTGGCAAATTGTTTAGGTTTTAATAGAGTTAAAGTATAAATTCAACATATGGTAAGAAAATTGCATCCTTTAAGTATACCTGAATGGGAATGGGAATAAGTTGCCATGGAATTTAACATTGAAATATCAATGACATCTAGTTATAATAATTCCATATTTGTGGTAGCATATCAGTTGACTAAGGTAGCTCACTTAATTCTGGTGAATCCTACTTAATTGAGCTTGGGATAATGCTCATATCTTTATCAAAGAGGTGGTTAGATTGCATGGAGTTCCAAATGTTATTGTATTAGACAATGATACAAAATTTACTTCTAAATTTTGGAAGAACTTATTTCAAGGGTTGGATATGAACCTAATTTTTAGTATTGCATATCATTAAGAGATAGATGAGCACATAAAGAGAGTGAGTATAAGGTTGTAGGACATGCATTGTATGTATGTGATAAAAAATGTATGAGCTAGGAGGACTATCTATCTTTAGCAAAGTTTGCATATAACAATTATTATCACCATTGAATAAAAATGAGTCTTTTCAAAGCATAGTATGGGAAAAAGTGTAATTCTTTACTTTATTGGGATAACTTGGAAGCTAGGATAACCCAAGGTAGTGTGACATTGGAAGAGATGGGAGAGGTGGTCAAATAGGTTAAGTATAATATGAAAGAAGTGTAGGATAGATAGAGGAATTATGCAAACAAAAAAAGGTCACAAATGAACTTCTAGGTTGGTGCTAAGGTGTTTCTTAGGGCTAAATCAAAGAGGAGTTCCTTGAGTTTAGGGAAGTGGAGAATGTTAGCACTAAGGTAATATGGGCCTTTTGATATATTGAAGTAGGTTTAACTTCTAGGTTGGTTCTAAGATGTTTCATAGGGATAAATCAAAGAGGACTTCCTTGAGGTCAGGGAAGTGGAGAATGTTAGCACTAAGGTACTACGGGCCTTTTGAGATATTGGAGCAGGTTGGTTTAGTGTCTTACAAATTATCATTACCACCACATATAACTATGCTTGATTTGTTTCATGTATCTTTTCTTAAATTATAAATTTGTGATGCTAGTCATGTTTTGGACTTTGCACATATTCCAATGAAACCCACCAAGTAGTTTAACACTAAACCTTTAGAGATAATGAGTAATACGTAGAAATACTTTCATAATAGAATCATAGATTGGCTTAAGATCGACTGCATGCACTACATCAAGGACGATGATACTTAGGAATTGGATTATGAGATGAGGGAGATTTACCCTCACTTTTTTACTACTGAGTAGCTCTGGGGCCATCACTTATCCACGAGGGAAGGAGATGTAACACCCCATTTTGGATGTAGCATTTATTTTTGATGTTTCCTCATTTGCCAAGGGTAATTTGATATTGACATTTGTGATGATGCTTTATGTTGGTGATGTTTGGACGTATATAATATTGATTAATACAATTTTATGCTTTTGATATGTTCACATAGTTGGTTACATTATTATTCATTTTAGGTGCACATTGATATTATAAATGAGTTGATGTGATGATGAGAATAGAATTTTCTTTATAATGCATGTGTTAGTAATGAATGTGATATCAAGTATATGTTATTAAGTGTGATTATCCTGTTAGCACTCCATAATTTCTCAGGCTGAGGGAGAAGTTGACAGAGGTAACCACAAAACCACTTGGAGTCAAGGATCTATCCCTCCAAGACTCAGAGAGGGATCTCTCTGTATTTTTTAACTTTTTTTGGATTGGATATTAGGCTAGTTATGAGAATAGAAGGTTGTTTTTGAGTTTTTTGGTTGAGACAACAAAAGAGGGCCATTGGGAAAAATGGAGTCAAAAGGTTAAATATGATTAAATGAATGAATAAATGAGACCATATGTAACAAAGCAAGGTAATCATGTCAGTGGATCCTTATAGTTTGTGAGATGGAAAAGAAGAATAGAATAGGGTTCAATTCAAATGCAGAGCATTGCTACCTGAATTCTACATTCAAACTTCAGAAGAAAACATAAATATTGTCTTAAGCCAGAACATGGTGTTGGGAACAAATCCTGAACGTAATATTCTTATAAACAATAAAGAAAGAAAAAACATGTGAAACCAGAGAATAAAATGTTACATCAAGAAGTACTTCACCACATAACTATGACACAAGAATCTAGAAACATAATGTCTTTGTATTCATCCAAAAAGAACCACTTACAACCTGCTGGACATCTTTACAATAGATGGTGATTTTTCAATACCATCCTCCCTTCAGGTCCAACCCCTATGTCATATTACATTCCATATTTTATAACCTCTAATTACATTCAGATCCTACAGAGTAGGAGATCAAATCCCTTCCTTAATTGTTTTCAGATATTTATGGAAAATACCTAATTAATGTCCTATCCCAAAATAGAGATTTGATCTCTTTCAAAATCATAAGATATATTCTAAGTTCATTACAATATATTCGATTTTTACCACCAAAAGGGTAAAAATAGCAATAATTGCCTGTTGACTATGATCATCAAACTAGGGAAAAGAAAACAAAATTCCAAGAAAAGGGCTATACTTTGACTTTCTTCAAAAACCATATATAATTCAATCTGAACTTGAAAACAACATATTGAGGACGAGTCATAACTGAAAAATAATTTTGGAAGCCTTTGAGATTATTGAGGAAACCGTTTTCCTTGATCTGAGGAGATCTATATGTTTTATGCCGATAATAGAACTTTCGGCAGCTAACGAGGACAAAAAAAAGTGTATTTAGCTACCAATTTTCTGGGAAAAATTTTCAGCAGCTAATTATGGATTTTGAAACTATTCTTAGCTGGTGAAACCTATAACTATTCCCGAATTGGTCAAAAAATATTGAGTTTGGTCATTTTCCCTGCTTCATCCATCATCACCTTATCTCATATCAAGGGGAAATTCTCCTAGGGTATCAAGGTCGAGGTGATCTCTAGGCTTTAGCTTTTTGTGGACAATCTTAAACCTCAACACTTTGTTCATGTTCTTCAATCTACTATTATGTTTGAGAAGCTTCTTGTTCTTTTGATTTGCAGTTTCATACTTAATGGCCAATTGATCCAATGCAATACCAATTTTTATAGATGAATCTCTAAGAGTCTCATTATCTTTCTTTAGATGTATTTCTAGCACCTTTAACTCAGTGAGTTCTTCTTTCATTTTTTGGACCTTACGTTTCTTGCTACCCTTTTTCTTTGATGGTGTTCCAGCTTCTTCAGGGGTTTCCATTTCTACAGCTGATGGCTATGTTTCCATTTCTACAACTAATGGATCTGAATCAAAATCTGAATATGGAAAATTTAGAGCATTTGTTGCTGTAGCTTTTCCTTGATCTTTTGTATTCTTTCCAAACTCTAACTTCCTCTTTGTTTTCTGTGATTTTGATGGAGAAGCTTTTGTGGAAATTTGTACAGGTGAAAATGCTCTTCTCCTTCTCTTACTGGTTTTTGGGGAATTTAATTCTTGAGAGGGAGTTCCTCCTTTCTTTGATTGAAATTCTTGCCCAAATTCTCCCCAAAATAGGAGATAGTCCCAAGTCTTGTTTCTTTTGCTGAGCCCTTCTAAAACTATCAATTTGATCAGACCATGATGAAAAATATTGTTGCTATCTTTCTAAGGCTTGGCTTGAACTTTAGAAGCCATCTTGGTAAGACTCTTAAGGAGGTAAAAGGGCATATTCATAGGTTTCTTACCTGTGAAATGGGGGAGAAGTCTGAAGTGATAGAGCATGATCCTTCCATATCTTCCCTCACAAGTGATGTAAACCTGAATCATCTTTAGCAATGTTTTCCATTTCTCCTCCAAGTAGCTCCTAGGAATATCTTTCTGCCATTTCATATTCTGATGTTCTTCTTTGAGGAATGATCTGAAATCGATTTCCTTGATTGAGGTGGTATTAAACCACCTTTCTCCTTCACCAGGCATCTATGTGGCTGCTTCTACACTAACTTCATCTATCTGCATCAAAATAGGTCCAAGCTAAACCTTAAAGCCATCAAAGCTTTTGGCAAAAGCCTCTATGATACCCTGATGATACCCCTGGAGCTTCTGGCAGAACTTGTAGCATCCAACACCCTTGAATAGTTCACTAGCCTCAGGGTCTGCCCCAAGATATGAAGCATCCTGTAATTCCTTCCTCAGAAGGGCACCTCCTATAGAGATCTTCATTACCAGAATTTCTGAAAAAGCTTAAAAACCGTGTTGATTACAAAGTGTCCAGGGTATGTGAAGGAAAATGATGGACTCAGATGAACATGGAGGTGGGGTAGAACAGTAATAAATGAGGATAGAGTCGAAGGATGAAAGGGTTTGGGAAACTGTGGGCAGCTTTAAAACAATCACAAACCGACAATCGAACGATTCAAAGTATGGGAAGGCTCATGACCTTTTTTTCAGGATCAATTGAATTGGGTGGGCATGATTTAGGGTTATGATTGCTTGATTTGGACAAGGAATAAACAAATCATAATCCCTTCTAAGAACAAGATGAATGATCATCGAAAGCGGTTTTAGCAGCATATCGAAAAAACATGACTTGTGTATAATCGTCGATATGTGAGTGATAAGACCCTTTTTAAACACTGGCAAGATTCATTACTTTTGGTAGCTTATGACAGGCATGAATAAGTAGATTAGCTACCAAAATTTTTAAATTTCGGTAGCTAACGGCTATAAGATTTCGACCTTTTAGCTACCAAAAATCAAAATTTCTGCCACAATTAAAATATAACCAAATTCATGAAATCACTGATTGGGCCACTTTAAACCTTCAAAAACTCACGTGGATGCATCATAATTCCAACTTACCATGTGAAAACACTAAGTATACCTGGATATCTGACTTGAAGCATTGGATATACCACTAGACCATTACTCCTGAGAACCTTATCATGAAAGCATTCTCAACCTGATAAAAAAAACTCTAGAATAGGTAACTGGAGAAACAAATGACTATATTATAGGACCCTAACATATCCTATACTTGGGACCTATAGTAAAAGTGGTTGGATGCCAACAACAACCCAAATGATGTTATAATTAGGCATTGTTGTTTATGAGTTCCATATATATTAAGTTATTTGAGTTGACCTATTCTCAAGACCTAGGCTAACATTAGTAAAATGTTGAGAGAAACTCAAATGACATATATTTTTCTATTGTGGAATACAATCTTCCAAATAAGGGACTTCATGTTCAAACCTAGTCACCCTTACCCTTTATGACTCTAGATTATTCTACGTGGGAGATATATTTGGTTTAAATAACTACGGAAAAATGTTATTTTGATGTAATTACCTTTTACAAATTTAAGCCCTGATGGTTGGTGATATGAACTTGAGGGGAGATTATGATAGGATCAAGCCTAGAGTCACCTAATCCTAATGATCCAGGTTCCTTTTTAAGAAAGTAAGTAACTCATGTTTGGGGGATGTTGGATCGTGTTATGGGAGGATGTATTAGGAATGGTGTGATTATTCAATAGTGATATTTTGGGTGTGAGATATTTTTACTTGGGAAGGGTGTTTAAGTTCAGGACCATGGGTTTGTGAGTTTGGAGGGAAGGGTTTAATATTACTATTGTTTTGGATAGGCCATGTGTTGCCCATTGCTTCACCATATATTGATTTATCCTAGGTACCTGCTTCAGATCCCATGGATGAAGCATACACTAGATCTTGGGTAGACTATTTTGGTTGCTTGGTAGATAGTCCATTGCATGATTTTCCATTTTGACAATTTTTGGTAATTGGTTATTAAATTTCTAGGAAACTGTTAGATGTGAGTCAGTGAAACCCTAACCTAGGTATTTGAGCTTGTGGCACTTGCATTGGGGGTAATACCTACATATTTTTTTATATGTTTGGTTGGGAGGAAAAATTCTTAGAAGTATGTTTTCCCCAACAACTCGGTCTACATTAGAAACAAGAGACCTACTTTGTACTAGAAAGGGGGACTACTACAACTATGTAAGAATAGATAAGTTCTTATCAAATTGTTTTTATTTAGGTCTTATTTGTTGAAAAAAGGATTACTGGATGTATAGTCCTTGTTGATTGTCTATTTGTTTTAGTTAATTAAATAATTTTCCTTAAGAATATTAAGATTCACCTTCCATAACAAGTCCACAACATTATTGTTGTTCAAGCTGTCATAGTGGTACCTTGTTGTTCATTCAATGAATGTAACCTAGCATTGGAGAGGATATCATTGTAGATGTAGATAAAGAATGATGACTACTTCTCCCATTGTTGGAAAAGAAAGGTGCACCAAGGACTTTTCTATTCCAGGGGGGATGGGAATCTAATATCCTAGTTCTAGCACATGTACTATGTTGGATTGAATAATATGCATGCTACACTATTGCAATTTATAAATAGGTGTCAATCCAAGTGAGTTGAATGATAGTGACCTTCTGATGTAAATATGCAAAATACAATGTAAGTATTTCCAATGAAGAGCCCAACACAAAGGATCAAGTAGTGAATGGATATGAGTCCAAGTCATGGCCTATAATTATGATGAAAATGTTATGATCTAGGTATCACCATATGGTTATTACCATGGCGTGCCTTACTTTTGTAAGTAATGCGCAAAAAATATATCCATTAATATAAATATCTACCAAAAGGTTCCTATGGAGAGAAAAGCGATGTGATACCACAAAAGGGGAAGAAAGGGGGTGTAATTCCTTATCTCTTTTATAGTCAACCAAGGACTTGGGAACCTAGTACGAACTAATATAGATACTAGACTAATATTTGGGATGGTCCTTCACTATGGTTTAAAATATGATTTTTATATTTCTCATTTTCTTATGTATTTTATTAGCTGTAATGTCTCCACTAATGGTATGTTCAATGTTGATTATGATGATGTTTTGAAAGTTGCTAACATGACGCGTTGAAAAGAGGATTTTGGCATTACCTAATGCATATATCATGACGAATAATGCATGTAGCATCCATCATTGCATCTAGTTAATTTATGATTGTGTGAGTGCACAATGACCTAAGAATGAACATATGGTTAGGAATGATGATGATGAGTTACACATGATGACATGCAATTGATAGCATATGGATTTATTTTACTCATGTTGATGTTGTAATACTCACAATCATATATGGTTGATAGAATGTGGTTTATTATACTCATATTGTTGTTATGTTAATTATGATGTCATGCAATTGATAGTATGTGGTTTAAGCTACTCATGTTGATGATATGTCACTGATGATGACATGTGGTTGACATCGTGTGGTTCTATTCTACTCTTGTCGATGGTGACATGTGGTTGTTAGCACATTGTTTTATTCTAGCTACATTTTGGCCACAAGGTGGCAAGGGATATGATAAATTTTAAAACCAATTCTTTGTTTTATGATGTCAAGTGGAGTTAGAAAAGAGAACCACTCCATGGGTCTTGGGGGCTAGCTCATTAAAGATCTTATGAGAGCCCATACCCATGAAGGAAAGATCCTTACATAAGGAGCATCTTATGGTTAGGGATAAACTCAATCATTAATGTTATATCAATAGTTCTTTTACCTCTAGAGATGTTGAAAGTCTAGGAGGTAGTGTATTTATGGTGATGGAATTTCGAAGCCTAGGATTGAGTGTCTAGTTGGAGTTATGGAGGGGATTTTGGCCAAAGTTCCAATATTCCTATGGGTCAATGTACCTACCAAATGGTTAGGGGGTAGAGTACCTTCCAAATGGTGACTTTTGATGCCTACTACAATCATGCCATAATGGGTGCCTCATATACTAGTTGCAGTAGAGGGAACCATGCCATGGAGAGTGAGAACATTTTAGGATAGGGCATGATATCCCAGAGGATGCAAATGGTATGAATCAAGAAAAGTGTGGAATATGAATGAAGTGAACCCCAATGACTAACTTGATATGATGCATGATTGTCTATAAATGTTGCATATTATACATTTGTACTATTCATAGCTAAATTTATTTTCATTTCATGGTCTCTTAGTTTCTAGGTGGATTTGCCCCTTTTTTGTTTCATCTCTATAATTTAATATGAAAAAATTGAAACACAAACTTTTATTTTTTTTTCTTTGGATCCCATGAGGTTGAGGTTCTCTCTTCATTTGAGTTGGGGTGGGGGGAGGCATGGAAGGTGGTTACGGGGATCATTCTAAAGGAGGGTGTGGCTCTCCCTAGTGTTGGTTGTGGCCACCCTTATAGGTTTCCCCGTGGCCTTAGGCTTGTGGCCACCCCTTGGGGAAAGCCTCGGTCTAAGGCTTAGTCAACGTAGGAGTTTCATATGTTGGGTGATGAATCACTTCCTCGTCAACGGTTTGGTAGATAGATAGAAAAAAGTGTTTTTAATTATTTCTGTGTGGAATGTTTCTAATTGCACTATGTTATGTGAAGCCATGAATTCAATTAACAATGTGTGAATTTTGTATTGGATTGGTTAATTGGATAAGAATCTTGTGTTAATCACTCTAGTGGATAAATTATTATTGAAAAATTCTTGAATGTATTCATAATGATATATTGGTCATCATATGTTGTAGTCTACAATCATAGGCATGCTTATTATCTAGTCCTAATTTTCCTACAACTTTGTGTAGTTGCAACACTAATTCTATTTTTTTTTTAATATGAAATCTAGTATATGGTTTTTAAGATCAAATTCATGTACACCTAAAGAATTTGATTTGGATTGAAAAAAAAATTTGTAGTTCCCACTAACTATGGGAGGCATCCTCCTCGGATGGGGTGTTATGGCAGCCCTCATGATGATGCAATTGGAGGGAGCGTGTCTCGCCACTTGGCAGCTCAAGATCCCAAGTGAGCGCATGGACAACACATCCCATATCTACCAAGGCATGTTCATTATGTGTATCCAATGTTTTGAGTGTGCAGATAGAGAGCATAGGCTTTGGTTTGTGGTACAATCAATGAGCAGTGGAGTTACAGAGCGGTCATTTCAACAGTTAATATGCTTAATTTACAATCGAGGATAGGTTGTACTGAGATGAAAAAAGTGCAGTTTGGTGGGTAGTTACATACTACAGGCTTGGCCTTGACACTTATCCCCATTAGGATATGCTGGAAGTGGGTGGTGAGAATGTCACACCCCCTAACCAATGTTGTTGGAATTCATCCTTGCATGATGATGCATATTAGGGATCGGGGGAGAGTGCGTAGAGGAAGGGGGTCTCAAAGAAGGAATGATGTACAACAAGGTGGATTGGTGCCTTCTTCCAATGAAATGGAGAGGGAGGCAAGTGTTTCGCCGATCCAAAATGTTGTTTTGAGTGGTGATATGGAATCTCAAGATGTGAGGTATGGATTACAGTTGGCTATGGATGATGCATTGGTTTGCACTAGTTTGGGGTTGTCATGTGGAATGGTATGATGATGGTGTCATGACCAAGGGAGAAGTTGCTCATATGGTTAAGGTCCCTCCGCTAAACAATAAGGTTTCGTGTGATGCTCCTGGCGAGACCATAGTCTTGAAGGAAAGCCACCCTCCCTCATAGCCCTTGAAGACTTAGCTGGAGGACAACCATAATGGCGAAGCGACAAAGGATTTTCGTATAAAGGAGGACCATTTGAAGCTCATCTTTGAGCTCAAAGATGAGGTCACCAACTTAAAGTTCAAGGTCGAACAACTGGATCAAAAGGTCTCTCTGCTGCTTGCTTTATGCTCCCACCAAGCGCAACATCGACACGCTTAGGAATTGACTACCCAGGTTGCTATCATCCTGGATATGCCCATCCCCTTACAACCATGCCACATGGACAACCCACTTGGTGGAAAGGTCTCTCACCTAACACAATATTTGGTCATTGCAAGTTAAATGGTCTTTTATCATAGCCCTATAGTCTTAATTTTAGGTTTTATTTCAATTTTGTTGCTTATACTTTGTTATATGTCTGGTATCACTATAGAACATTTGCAGTTTTTTAGCCCCGCTAGGGATTCTTATTTTTTTAACTGTGCTTGGGATTGGGTTGGTTTCCATTTTTAGTGACCAAAGCTTAAGAAGACCGGATATGTAAATTCTTTGTTTATTATAAGGTAATACAAATTTCTTACTTAAAAAGAAAAAACTAAGAGAGGTATCCAAGTACGCTACACTTACAATTGTAAAAAATTACTCAACCTCATAAAACAATATTCTATTATCAAATAAACTCTCACAATGATAAAAAAAAAAAGTACTCATCCTCATAAAATGATGTTATATTATCAAATAAGCACATTGATGCTAGGCTCTACAGGTTCTACACCCCAGTGAAAAGGAGCATGATTTGATAGAGATATATATCTTTGAAGATTCCATAATAGTAGTTGGAAGGCTAGCTAGTTCTTTAACAAATAAGGATCATTCATCACTAAGTAAGTTTCATACACATCACTTTCTCTCACAGCTTCTGAGAAAAGAATGCCAAGAGTGACACACATGCTAAGGATGTGAGGTAAGGATCATTCATCACTAGGTAAGTTTCATACACATCACTTTCTCTCACAGCTTCTG
>JASDQU010502444.1:47079-73287 GCA_032191745.1 Picea mariana
CTTAAACCACTTTGACTACTTTGACCTTTTGGGGCTTCTAGATGACATATGAGGGTCCTCCAACTTTGTAAGGCCATAACTCTCAAACTGTGAGGAGTTAAGTGACATTCCACATACCATCATAAATTGAATGAAATGTAATATCCATATAGAATAGTATTACCTTCAAATATATCAAAAATCATACCGTTATCCATCAAAAAAACTTGGGTCCATTACCCAAACCTGGGTTCCCCAACTTCACATGGTCATAACTCTCTAACCGTGAGGAGTTATGTAACGTTCTACATACCAACGGAAATGGAATGACAAGAAATATCCACCTAGGATAGTTTCCCTGACAAATTCACTATCCTTCATCTCATTATTCCACAATTAAGCATGGGTTCTCTTACTCCACAAAGCGTCTTCCTGTGAGGGCTTTCACCATAAGGGGACCACTTTGGAGTTCATCCATATTTACTTCTTATCAACCATGAAAAAACAATAATGAGTCATATTTACATCAAAAAATCTTGGGTCCATTACCCAAACCTTTGTTCTAGGGGGATTTCTTCAAGGGTTGACATCAATGACAACTAACCTTAATCAATAAGAAGGAGATGTAACACCCCATTTTGGATGTAACATTTATTTTTTATGTTTCCTCATTTTCCAAGGGTAATTTGATGTTGAGATTTGTGATGATGCTTTATGTTGGCGATGTTTTGACGTATATAATATTGATTAATACACTTTTATGCTTTTGATATGTTCACATAGTTGGTTACGTTATTATTCATTTTAGATGCACATTGATATTATAAATGAGTTGATGTGATGACGAGAATATAATTTTCTTTATAATGCATGTGTTAGTAATGAATTTGATATCAAGTATATGTTATTAAGTGTGATTATCTTGTTAGCAGTCCATAATTTCTTAGGCTGAGGGAGAAGTTGACAGAGGTAACCACAAAACCACTTGGAGTCAAGAATTTAGCCCTCCAAGACTCAGAGAGGGATCTCTCTGTATTTTTTAACTTTGTTTGGATTGGATATTAGGCTAGTTATGAGAATAGAAGGTTGTTTTTGAGTTTTTTGGTTGAGACAACAAAAGAGGGCCATTGGGAAAAATGGAGTCAAAAGGTTAAAGATGATTAAATGAATGAATAACTGAGACCATATTCAACAAGGCAAGGTAATCATGTCAATGGATCCTTATAGTTTGTGAGATGGAAAAGAATAATAGATTAGGGTTCAATTCAAATGCAGAGCATTGCTACCTGAATTCTACATTCAAACTTCATAAGAAAACATAAATATTGTTTTAAGCCAGGACATGGTGTTGGGAACAAATCCTGAATGTAATCTTCTTATAAACAATAAAGAAAGAAAAAACATGTGAAACCAAAGAATAAAAAGTTACATCAATAAGTACTTCACCACATAACTATGACACAAGAATCTAGAAACATAATGTCTTTGTATTCATCCAAAAAGAGCCACTTACAACCTGCTGAACATCTTTACAATAGATGGTGATTTTTCAATACCATCCTCCCTTCAGGTCCAACCCCTATGTCATATTACATATCATCTTTTATAACCTCTAATTACATTAAGATCCTACAGACTAGGAGATCAAATCCCTTCCTTAATTGTTTTCAGATATTTCTGTAAAATACCTAATTAATGTCCTATCCAAAAATATAGATTTGATCTCTTTCAAAATCATAAGATATATTCCGAGTTCATTACAATATATTTGTTTTTTACCACTGAAAGGGTAAAAATAGCAATAACTGCTTGTTGACTATGATAATCAAACTAGGGAAAAGAAAACAAAATCCCAAGAAAAGGGCTATACTTTGACTTTCTTCAAAAACCAAATATAATTCGATCTGAACTTGACAACAACATATTGAGGACAAGTCATAACTGAAAAATCATTCTGGAAGCCTTTGAGATTATTGAGGAACCTGTTTTCCTTGATCTGAGGAGATCTCTGTGTTTTCTGCTGATAACATAACTTTCAACAACTAATGAGGCCAAAAAAGAGTGTATTTAGCTGTCGATTTACTGGGAACGATTTTTGGCAGCTAATTATGGATTTTGAAACTGTTCTTAGCTGGCGAAACCTGTAACTATTCCCGAACTGGTAAAAAAAGATTGAGATTGGTCATTTTCCCTACTTCATCCATCATCACCTTATCTCATATCTAGGGCAACTTCTGCTAGGGTATCAAGGATGAGGTGATCTCTAGGCTTTAGCTTTTTGCGGACAAGATTAAACCTCAACACCTTGTTCATGTTCTTCAATCTGCTATTATGTTTGAGAAGCTTCTTGTTCTTGTGCTTTGTAGTTGCATACTTAATGACCAATTGATCCAATGCAGTACCAATTTTGATAGATGAATCTCTAAGAGTCTCATTCTCTTTCTTTAGATGTCTTTCTCGCACCTTTAAATCAGTGAGTTCTTCTTTTATTTTCTGGACCATAGGTTTCTTGCTACCCTTTTTCTTTGATGGTGTTCCAAATTCTCCAGGGGTTTCCATTTCTACAGTTGATGGATTTGTTTCCATTTCTGTAGCTAATGGCTCTGAATCAGAATCTGAATATGGAAAATTTAGAACATTTTTTGCTGTAGCTTTTCCTTGATCTTTTGTATTCTTCCCAAACTCTAAATTCCTCTTTGTTTTCTATTATTTTGATGGAGAAGCTTTTGTGGCAATTTGTATAGGTGACAATGCTCTTCTCCTTCTCCTATTGGTTTTTGGGGAAGTTAATTCTTGAGAGGGAGTTCCTCCTTTCTTTGGTTGAACTTCTTGCCCAAATTCTCCCCAAAACAAGAGATAGTCCCAAGTCTTGTTTTATCTGTTGAGCTCTTCTAAAACTATCAATTTGGTCATACCATGATGAAAAAGACTACTGGTAGCTTTCTGAGGCTTGGCCTGAACTTTAGAAGTCATCTTGGTAAGACTCTTAAGGAGGTAAAAGGGCATATTCAGAGGTTGCTTACCTGTGAAATGGAGGATCAGTTTGAAGTGATAGAGCATGGTCCTTCCATATCTTCCCTCACAAGTGATGTAAACCTTAATCATCTTTAGCAATGTTTGCCATTTCTCCTCCAAGCAGCTCTTGGGAATATCTTTCTGTCGTTTCATATTCTGATGCTCTTCTTTGAGGAATGATATGAAATCAATTTCCTTGATCGAGGTGGTCTTAAACCACTTTTCTCCTTCACGAGACATCTATGTGGTTGCTTCTACACTAGCTTCATCTATCTGCATCAAAATAGCTCCAAGTTGAACCTTAAAGCCATCAAATCTTTTGGCAAAAGCCTTTGTGATACCCTGATGGTACCCCTAGAGCTTCTGGAAGAACCTATAGCATACAAAACCCTTGAATAGTTCACAGGCCTCAGGGTGTGCCTCAAGATACGAAGCGTCCTGCAATTCTTTCCTCAGAAGGGCACCTCCTGTAGAGATCTTCATTACAAGAATTTATGAAAAAACTTAAAAACCGTGTTGATTAAAAAGTGTCGAGGGTATGTGAAGGTGAATGATGGACTCATATGAACATGGAAGTGGGGTAGAATAATAAGAAATGAGGATAGATTCAAAGGATGAAATGGGTTGGGCAACTGTGGGTAGCTTTAAAACAATCACAAATCGACAATCGAACGATTCAAAGTATGGGAAGGCTCATGACCGTTTTTTCGGGATCAATTGAATTGGGTGGGCACGATTTAGGGTTATGATTGCTTGATTTGGACAAGGGATAAACAAATCATAATCCCTTCTAAGAACAAGACGAATGATCATCGAAAGCGGTTTTGGCAGCATATCAAAAAATCATGACTTGTGTACAATCGTTGATATGGGAGTGACAAGAACCTTTTTAAACACTGGCAAGATTCATTACTTTTGGAAGCTTATGACAAGCATGAATAAGCTGATTATCTACAAAAAAAAATTAACTTTCGGTAGCTAACAGCTATAATATTTCGACCTTTTAGCTACCGAAAATCAAAATTTCTGCCACAATTAAAATATAACCAAATTCATGAAATCCATTGATTGGGCCACTTTAAACCTTCAAAAACTCATGTGGATGCATCATAATTCCAACTTACCATGTGACAACACTAGGTATACCTGGATATCTGACTTGAAACATTGGATATACCACTGGACCATTACTCATGAGCACCTTATCATGAAAGCATTCTCAACTTGATAAAAAAAAACTCTAAAATAGGTAACTGGAGAAACAAACAACTATATTATAGGACCCTAACATATCCTATACTTGGGACCTATAGTAAAAGTGGTTGGATGCCAACAACAACCCAAATGATGTTATAATTAGGCATTTTTGTTTATGAGTTCCATATATATTAAGTTATTTGAGTTGACCTATTCTCAAAACCCAGGCTAACATTAGTAAAATGTTGAGAGAATCCCAAATGACATAAATTTTTCTATGGTGGAATACAATCTTCCAAATAAGGGACTTCATGTTCAAACCTAGTCACCCTTACCCTTTATGACTCTAGATTATTATACGTGGGAGATTTATTTTGTTTAAGTAACTATGGAAAAATGTTTATTTTGATGTAATTACCTTTTACAAATTTAAGCCCTGATGATTGGTGATATGAACTTGAGGGAAGCTTATGATAGGATCAAGCCTAGAATCACCTAATCCTAATGATCCAAGTTCCTTTTTAAGGAAGTAAGTAGCTCATCTTTGGGGGATGTTGGATCATGTTATGGGAGGATGTATTAGGAATGGTGTGATTATTCATTAGTGATATTTTGGGTGTGAGATATTTTTACTTGGGAAAGGTGTTTAAGTTCAGAACCATAGGTTTGTGAGTTTGGAGGGAAGGGTTTAATATTACTATTGTTTTGGATAGGCCATGTGTTGCCCATTGCTTCACCATATATTTATTTATCCTAAGTACCTGCTTCAGATCCCATGGATGAAGCATATATTAGATCTTGGGTAGACTATTTTGGTTGCTTGGTAGATATTCCATTGCATGATTTTCCATTTGACAGTTTTTGGTAATTGGTTATTAGATTTCTAGGAAACTGTTAGATGTGAGTCAGCGAAACCCTAACCTTGGTATTTGAGCTTGTGGCACTTGCATTGTGGGTAATACCTACATATTTTTTTATATGTTTGGTTGGGAGGAAAAATTCTTAGAAGTATGTTTTACCCAACAACTCGGTCTACATTAGAAACAAGAGACCTACTTTGTACTAGAAAGGGGGACTACTACAACTATGTAAGAATAGATAAGTCTTATTAAATTGTTTTAATTGCATTTTTTTATTTAGGTCTTATTTGTTGAAAAAAGGATTACTGGATGTATAGTCCTTGCTAATTGTCTATTTGTTTTAGTTAAGTAAATAATTTTCCTTAAGAATATTAAGATTCACCTTCCATAACAAGGCCACAACATTCTTGTTGTTCAAGTTGTCATAGTGGTACCTTGTTGTTCATTCAGTGAATGCAACCTAGCATTGGAGAGGATATCATTGTAGATGTAGATAAAGAATGATGACTACTTGTCCCATTGTTGGAAAAGAAAGGTGCACCAAGGACTTTTCTATTCCAAGGGGGATGGGAATGTAATATCCTAGTTCTAGCACATGTACTATGTTGGATTGAATCATATGCATGCTACACTATTGCAATTTATAAATAGGTGTCAAGCCAAGTGAGTTGAATGATAGTGACCTTCTGATGTAAGTATGTAAAATACAATGTAAGTATTTCCAATGAAGAGCCCAACACAAAGGACCAAGTAGTGAATGGATATGAGTCCAAGTCATGGCCTAGAATTATAGTGGGAATGTTATGATCTAGGTAGCACCATATGGTTATTACCATGGCGTGCCTTACTTTTGTAAGGAATGCGCAAAAAATATATCCATTAATATAAATATCTACCAAAATGTTCCTATGGAGAGAAAAAAGATGTGATACCACAAAAGGGGAAGAAAGGGGGTGTAATTCCCTATCTCTGTTATAGTCAACCAAGGACTTGGGAACCTAGTACGAACTAATCTAGATACTAGACTAATATTTGGGATGGTCCTTCACTATGGTTTAAAATATGATTTTTATATTTCTCATTTTCTTATGTATTTTATTATCTGTAATGTCTCCACTAATGGTATGTTCAATGTTGATTATCATGATGTTTTGAAAGTTGCTAACATGACGCATTGAAAAGACGATTTTGGCATTACCTAATGCATATATCATGATGAATCATGCATGTAGCATCCATCATTGCATCTAGTTGATTTATGATTGTGCGAGTGCACAATGACCTAAGAATGAACATGTGGTTAGGAATGATGATGATGAGTTAACACATGATGACATACAATTGATATCATGTGGATTTATTCTACTCATGTTGATGTTGTATTACTCATAATGATATATGGTTGATAGAATGTGGTTTATTATACTCATATTGTTGTTATGTTAATTATGATGGCATACAAGTGATAGTATGTGGTTTACGCTACTCATGTTGATGATATGTCATTGATGATGACATGTGGTTGACATCATGTGGTTCTATTATACTCTTGTTGATGGTGACATGTGGTTGTTAGCAAGTGGTTCTATTCTACTCATGTTGATGTTGATGTTATGTTATTGATGATGAAATGTGGTTGTTAGCACATGGTTTTATTCTAGTTACATTTTGGCCACATGGTGGCAAGAAATATGATAAATTTTAAAACCAATTCTTTGTTTTATGATGTCAAGTGGAGTTAGAAAAGAGAACCACTCCATGGGTCTTGGGGGCTAGCTCATTAAAGATCTTATGAGAGCCCATACCCATGAAGGAAAGATCATTACATAAGGAGCATCTTATGGTTAGGGATAAACTCAATCATTAATGCTATATCAATAGTTCTTTTACCTCTAGAGATGTTGAAAGTCTAGGAGGTGGTGTAGTTATGGTGATGGAATTTCGAAGCCTGGGATTGAGTGCCTAGTTGGAGTTATGGAGGGGATTTTGGTCAAAGTTCCAATATTCCTATGGGTCAATGTACCTACCAAATGATTAGGGGGTAGAGTACCTTCCAAATGGTTCCTTGGGAAAAACAATCCAAATGTCAAAAGTTAGGGAGATGGCCAAAGTTATAATTGCACCACATTGGAGCTATGATGGTGACTTTCGATGCCTACTATAATCATGCCCTAATGGGTGTCTCATATACTAGTTGCAGTAGAGGGAACCATGCCATGGAGAGTGAGAACATTTTAGGATAGGGCATGATATCCTAGAGGATGCAAATGGTATGAATCAAGAAAAGTGTGGAATATGAATGAAGTGAACCCCAATGACTAACTTGATATGATGCATGATTGTCTATAAATGTTGCATATTATACATTTGTACTATTCATAGCTAAATTTATTTTCATTTCATGGTCTCTTGGTCTCTAGGTGGATTTGCCCCTTTTTTGTTTCAGCTCTGTAATTTAATATGAAAAATTTGAAACACAAACTTCAATTTTTTTTTCTTTGGATCCCATGAGGTTGAGGTTCTCTCTTCATTTGAGTTAGGGTGGGGGAGGAATGGAAGGTGGTTACGGGGCTCATTCTAAAGGAGGGTGTGGCTCTCCCTAGTGTTGGTTGTGGCCACCCTTATAGGTTTCCCCGTGGCCTTAGGCTTGTGGCCACCCCTTGGGGAAAGCCTTAGTCTAAGGCTTAGTCAACGTAGGAGTTTCATATGTTGGGTGATGAATCACTTCCTAATTTTCCTACAATTTTGTGTAGTTGCAACACTAATTCTGTTTTTTTTTTTAATATGAAATCTAGTATATGGTTTTTAAGATCAAATTCATGTACACCTAAAGAATTTGATTTGGATTGAAAAAAAAATTGTAGTTCCCACTAACTATGGGAGGCATCCTCCTCGGATGGGGTGTTATGGTAGCCCTCATGATGATGCAATTGGAGGGAGTGCGTCCCGCCACTTGGTAGTTCAAGATCCCAAGTGAGCGCATGGACGACACATCCCATATCTACCAAGGCATGTTCATTTTGTGTATCCAATGTTTTGAGTGTGCAGAGAGAGAGAAGAGGCTCTAGTTCGTGGTACAATCGATGAGAAATGGAGTTACAGAGCGGTCATTTCAGTAGTTAATATGCTTAATTTGCAATTGAGGATAGGTTGTACTGAGATGAAAAAAGTGCAGTTTGGTGGGTAGTCACATACTACAGGCTTGGCCTTGATGCTTATTCCCATTAGGATATGCTAGAAGTGGGTGGTGACAATGTCGCCCCCCCCAACCAATGTTGTTGGAATTCATCCTTGCATGATGATGCACATTAGGGATCGGGGGAGAGTGCACAGAGGAAGGGGGTCTCAAAGAAGGAATGGTGTACAACAAGGTGGATTGGTGCCTTCTTCCAATGAAATGGAGAGGGAGACAAGTGTTTCGCCAACCCAAAATGTTGTTTCGAGTGGTGATATGGAATCTCAAGCTGTGAGGTATGGATTACAGTTGCCTCTGGATGATGCATTGGTTTGCACTGGTTTGGGGTTGTCATGTGGAATGGTATGATGATGGTGTCGTGATCAAGGGAGAAGTTGCTCAGATGGTTAAGGTCCCTCCGCTAAACAATAAGGTTTCGTGTGATGCTCTTGGCGAGACCATAGTCTTGAAGGAAAGCCACCCTCCCTCATAGCCCTTGAAGACTTAGCTGGAGGACAACCGTTATGGTGAAGCGACAAAAGATTTCCGTATAGAGGAGGACCATTTGAAGCTCATCTTCGAGGTCAAAGATGAGGTTGCCAACTTAAAGTTCAAGGTCGAACAACTGGATCAAAAGGTCTCTCTGTTGCTTGCTTTATGCTCCCACCAAGCACAACATCGACATGCTTAAGAATTGACTACCCAGGTTGCTATCATCCTGGATATGCCCATCCCCTTACAACCATGCCACATGGACAACCCACTTGGTGGAAAGGTCTCTCACCCAACACAATATTTGGTCATCGCAAGTTAGATGGTCTTTTATCATAGCCCTATAGTCTTAATTTTAGGTTTTATTTCAATTTTGTTGCTTATACTTTGTTATATGTCTGGTATCACTGTAGAACATTTGTAGTTTTTTGGCCCCCCTAGGGATTCTCATTTTTTGAACTATGCTTGGGATTAGGTTGGTTTCCATTTTTAGCAACCAAAGCTTAAGAAGATCGGATATGTAAATTCTTTGTTTATTATATGGTAATACAAATTTCTTAAAAAGAAAAAACTAAGAGAGGTATCCAAGTACGCTACACTTACAATTGTAAAAAATTACTCAACCTCATAAAACAATATTCTATTATCAAATAAACGCTCACAATGATAAAAAAATAATAATTACTCAACCTCATAAAATGATGTTATATTATCAAATAAGCACATTGTTGCTCTACTATAGGCTCTAGAGGTTCTACACCCCAGTGAAAAGGAGCATGATGTGATAGAGATATATATCTTTGAAGATTCCATAATAGTAGTTGGAAGGCTAGCTAGTTCTTTAACATATAAGGATCATTCATCACTAAGTAAGTTTCATACGCATCACTTTCTCTCACAGCTTTTGAGAAAAGAATACCAAGAGTTACACACATGCTAAGGATGTGAGGTAAGGATCATTCATCACTAGGTAAGTTTCATACACATCACTTTCTCTCACAGCTTCTGAGAGAAGAATACCAAGAGTGACACACCCGCCTGCGAAGGATGTGATGGGATTAAAAGTTCGATATATATATCTATTAAACTCCATGGGAGGAGTAAGTGATAAACTCCTTTAGATCCATTCTCTATATGTTAGTAACTTTGTTCTAGATCCACTTTCTAGATGATTTGGCTTTGCTTGAAATCGATTTTTTTTCCAACATATGTCTCTGTCATTGTTGTAAATCATTATGTGATATTTTCCCCTCCTTTATGATCTTTTTATAATTTGGAATGAAAAACATATTCAAAAAGATTGGGCCTGCCTTACTCCGCGTGGCTTAAGTCACACTCACTATCGACTTCTGGATTTATCAAAACTCGAGGATTTATTATAAAAGGCAAAAATAGTTTTTAAAGTAGATTCCCTCATTATCAAAAGTTGCGAGGATTATTATAAAAAGGCAAACTTTTCTGAGGTGCGGGGTCACCATGTTGATCCTTTATAGAAGTGACTTTAGTCCAAGGTCTTAGGTTACTTTAAGAATTCTTAAAAGGAGACACACTCACAAATGGGGCTCATCAAAGTCAATATTATACAGACAAATAAAGCTACAAAAGGAATATATTTGACATCAAGGGAGGCTTATCAAGCTACATGTATAAGAATTAAATATTAATATAAGATATTGTTAAAGTTTTAAAATTGATTTTCATAATTAAATATTAATATAAGATATGGTAGAAGTTTTAAAATTGATTTGTATAAAATTGATGGTTTGTTCTCATTTAGAATTTAAAGTTAAGTTAATAATTGATAATTGATTTACAAAGAAAGAAAGAAAAAGTATTTCATAAAGTAAGATTTAACTCGATAGAAAGAGCAATATTTTTTTTCTCAACCATTCAAATTATAACAAGGTTACATGGTAGCAAATCCCTGTCGAACTCTGAATACATGAAAACAATGCAAGAGATGTCGAAGTCTGAATACATGAAAATAATGGAAGAATATAATATATTGTTAATGGTTAGACAAATTAGCCAAACCAAATATGAAACTAAATTACATTAAAAATTTTAACCAAACTAATTTCGAAACTAAATTATATCAAAATTGTAATTTAAGAAAAGTTATAAATTTTTTAGCCAAACCCATTTTGAAACTAAATTACATTAGGGATGGAAATTGTAGGTGAAATTCATGTAAATTTTTATTTGGAAAAATGTAAATGTTTATATTAATATGATTCTAGGTGAAATTCATGTAAATTTTTATTTGGAAAAATGTAAATGTTTATTTTAATTTGATTAATAAGATTAGGAAATGAATATTAATTTAAATTAAAAAAAATTCTAATTTTAATTTTATATATATAACTAAATACTACTTTGATTATAATTTAATTTTAATTAAAAAAAAACATTAAAAAATTTAACTTTTACCTATAAGAAAAGAGTTATAATTTTTTAAGAATCTAGTTCTTAGGAAGAATCCGAGAATAATGCGTATGTTTAAGAATCTAATGTCATCCGAGTTACGCAATGTCATTCGAGTTCTTAGGAAGAATCTAAGAATAATGCGTATGTTTAACAATAAAATTACATATTGATGTGAAGCCAGACTCCTCGCAGAAACTTGCCCTCCACGCCAACGCAGAGCCACCAGTCTCTGTGATTGACTGAGAGTGAACATTGTTTTAGGTCTGGTAAGTGCATCATTTTCTGCAATTAAATTGCAACAACTGATTGATATTTAGGGTCCACTTTGTCGACTGTTGAAGGACCAAGCAATGTGCTGTCAGGTTTAGGGTAAACTCTAAACAATTTTTTTTTAAATGATTTAATCGCAAATTGCTCGAGTTCGATCCAACGGTGTTGTTGCTTTGCTTTGTGTGTTTTTCTGTTTATATATTATCAATTAAATGTGTCCTTATCACTCATGTTTTCAATAAACAAGGAATAGGCATGAAATGATTAGATGGCATAAATATTTATTACACCAACATTGGGGGAAGTGAAGGCAGCAATAAGACTTCAAAGTTTTTGGCCAATAAGATATCAGATAAATGAGATTTAAAATTTAAAATTAATCATTATTTTTTTAAACTTTAGATAAAGGGGTGTATATTTTATAGTCAACCATGAACTAATAGAAAGTCAAACCTAACTCAACACTATATACCATGCCTATCGGCAGGTATAATAAGTTGATAATAAATATTTATATATAATTCTTTTCTCTTTTTTCAAAATTGTCTTTTTTTAGATTCTATTTTGTTTATTACGTAGATTCTGAACCCAAGGTATGTATGAACTTGACTATAAATATTTTATATATAATTTTTTTTCTTTGAATCTAGATGGAGAGGATAACAAATTTCCTCTCAACCACTTAATCTACATCCAATTGACAATAAATATTTTATATACAACTCTTTTCTTTAAAAAAACATATCTTCTCTTTTCTCAGTTTCTATTTTGTTAATTAAGTATATTCCAAACTCGAGGTACTTCCATGATGTCATAGGCTTCAAATCTCTTCAACCACTTCTGTAATAATGCACATACGATCATAATCGCTATCAAATTGTCTGCTGAGACTTTCTTGCCCTCCAAAAGATTTTCTAGATTGGCATGTGCTCAACCATTTAAACATTTATGGGTTATGTAGTTGGGATTTAAGCACCTGTAAATCCATAATTGCATGTATACCATCAAATATTAAGGATGAATTAATATAGTTTTGTCTCATGTTTTTCAAAGACTCGGAAATAAAATAGTTCAACAAGATTAGTACAACATGGAATGTCGTTTTAAATGTAATGTCAACAAAAATCACATAGGCTTGATTTAGACGTTAATTTAATGAGCATGAAGGATACTTCGTTCCTTCACCGATTTCACTATTACTCCTGGACTTTGTATTGTCTTCATAGTACATTAGATGAATATGTTCTTTCATGTAGTTTGTGAGGGGATGATAGACTTGGTATGTTTCATAGATTTCTTGGGGAGTCTACTAGAGATTAATCATGGATGAAACAAAAATTGTGGAAAGAAACAAAGGGATCTATCATATCAAAGGTGGTTTGGTCAGTCAGGTCAAGGTCTCTAAGAACGTCAATGATGGCTTATCGGTTTCATTACAGGTGACAGACTCAAGTTGTAAAGAGTATGCTAAGAGGGGTGAGATACAAGAGAAGGTCGAAGAACAATCAAGATGTAGAGGTTATATTAGATAAGGGAAATGTTAACCCCAATCCTACTTCTAGAATGGATGGGTTGGTCAAGAGAAAATTGAAGAAGCCTAGGTGTGTTAAGCTCTGACAGGTAGGAATGAAGTTGATAATGGGTTAGGATGTAATGTTGAAGAAAGTGTAGTTGTACAAGGCCATAGCTCTGAATGGAAATTTTTATGGTAGATTAATATTGAAGAAGTCTATGAGTATCTAAATTAAAAAGGTTTAAAGGCAATAATTGGGGTATGCACCTATCTTCCATTAATTACAAAGAGGATGGACTACTACTTTTGTGTTTCAATCGACATGGTAAGAAGAACATTTTGAGAGGCAAATGGTATTGTGATAACTCTCTATTATCTCTCAAAGAGTGGATGCATCTATTTGATACTATGAGAGAGCATGGAGATATCCAACCTCTGTGGGTGGAGATCCATTCACTTCCATTGGAACTTTGGTCGGAGAGTGCCCTAAGTCTAATTGGTAATAAGTTGGGCAAGATGTGGATATTCATGAGAAAATAAGAACATTGGATAAAACATCCATGACAAAATCTTGTGTGGAGATGAATATGGGTGATGATCTATTGGATAATATATATATTCAAGTTGGAGATAGGTCTCATAGATAGGAGATTGATTATGTGAAGATTCCATTTCAGTGTTCCATATGTCACCTATATGAACATTTAAGGTGAACTTTCCCTAAGAAATACTTCTGAATGTGGATGAGATAGGTGATATGTGGTTGGAGGCTAAGGTTAGAGAAGAACTTCTTACCACAAGAGTTTATGAGCAATCAATTTGGCTTGCAAGATCCAAAGGTAAGTCAATTATGGAAAAAAAAAGTTCTCTTATTGTTGAAATATTTTTAAAAGACCTAGATAAAGTTAAGGATATTTCATTGATTTCAAAAAAGACACTGCTAAGAGAGCTAGATGAGATGGATGTATAAAGGTACAATTTTTCACATGTATGGAATTCTTCTAGCATTAAAAATAATCCCATGACCTTTGTGGATGTGATTAAAAATAAGGGCTCTTGAAAAAGAATAAACACTTTCTCAAGACCCTTCCCTTGGTGGACCTAGATTTAGAGGTTGACCAAGAAAAAGAAATTGACACTAATAAATTTTTGAATGGTCAGAGTATTCCTAGTATGAGGGTAGAAAGGGGAATAAGGTTCCAAGGTCTCAAGAGTTTTCATTTTCTAGGGTGTAGTGATCAAATTAAAGGGAAAAAGAACACTCTAAGGAAGAAAGTGGTGAATAACACAGATATTTTCATTACATTGTATCTGTCAGATGAAGATTTCATTCCATAGGCCAAAAAGAAATATCAACTTCGATCAAATAAATGGAAAAGGGTAGTGAAGGAAGATGGGTCAATGGAGGGGGACTAGGTATGGATCATAGTGGAAGTTGGTAGGAGATCTTTCTCAACCATGCAATGAACCAATCTTATTATGAGGTTTTATCGAGGATTAAAGTCAATATTATAAAGACAAATAAAGCTACAAAAAGTATATATTTGACATCATGGGAGGCTTATCAAGCTACACTTATAAGAACTAAATATTAATATAAGATATTGTTGAAGTTTTAAAATTGATTTTCATAATTAAATATTGATATAAGATATGGTAGAAGTTTTAAAATTGATTTTCAGAAAATTGACGGTTTCTTCTCATTTAAAGTTAAAGTTAAGTTTATAATTGATAATTGATTTACAAAGAGAGAAAGAGAATGTATGTCATAAAATAATATTTGAATTTAGATAGAGTAATAACTTTTTTCTCAACCATTCAATTTACAATTTATAATAAGTTAAGAATAAATATTTTTTTCTTTGTGAAAAAAGTGTAATTTTATTTATTCAAAGAGAACCAGTTATATTTTAAAGGTATGTAAAGAACGTCCCAATCAAGGGTAAATAGAGAAGAAAAAAGAAGTCCGAGAGGGCTTAGAGATAGCTATTATCCACTGAGTATAGTTACAAAAATATGAACTGGGGAACACCTTGTATCTAAAGGAAAGAAGCCAGAAACTGCACGCCCAAGAAATGACCTCAAAGTGTTGATCCAGCTCCATAAATCAACACTGCACACCCAAAAGATGGACCTCAAAGTGTTGATCCAGCTCCATCAATCAACACTGCACGCCCAAAAGATGGACCTCAAAGTGTTGATCCAGCTCCATAAATCAACACTGTACGCCCAAAAGATGGATCTCAAAGCTATGACCCAACCAAGGAAAGAAGCCAGAAACTGCATGCCCAAGAAAGGACCTCAAAGTGTTGATCCAACTCCACCAATCAACACTACACACCCAAAATATGGACCTCAAAGCTCTAACCGAACCACCGAAAAGAAGCATAAACCCCAACAACCGCTACAAGATCCACACATGGGAGAGCGCGACCACTGAACAAAAAAAAATGAATAAAACCAGGAAGAAACAAAATCACACAATGACTACACGACCATCAACTAAAAGGAGCCTCCCACTAGAAACCAAGCCCACAAAGGGAAAGGGCCATGTGAGATGCTGCGACTGGAATAGGAGCACCACGAGCACAGGAAACCCTCACCAATGATTAACCGCAGCCCGATCACCAACAAAAACCACGAGAGGTCGGGCCAAAACTCCAAGGAGATGAGAGAGATGGTGACAGGAAGCCACCATAGCGGACTACATAGGTCAAGCGATGTTAGAACTAGCAGTTACGCTAGGGAANAACATCACTTTGAGGGAGACGTGATCCACCATGATTAGATGGGGGCAGCTCACAGAAGCGGGGTGAGGCACGAGGAGAGGAGATGAATTGAAGCATGTTGTGGCTAGGGTAAACTCTAGCCACAACTCCTCCCATCCACTTCCAATCTGATAATAAATGATTTATATACAATTCTTTTTTCTTTCTCCAAAATTGTCTTCTCTTTTTCTAGATTCTATTTTGTTTATTACGTAGATTCAAGATATGTATGCAATTGACCATAAATATTTTATATATAATTTTTTTTCTTTTAATCTAGATGGAGAGGATAACAAATTTCCTCTCAACCACTTAATATACCTCCAATTGACAATAAATATTTTATATACAACTATTTTCTTTAAAAAAACGTATCTTATCTTTTCCCATTTTCTATTTTGTTAATTAAGTATATTCCAAACCCAAAGTACTTCCATGATGTCATAGGCTTCAAATCTCTTCAACCACTTATGTAATAACACAAAGACTATCATAATCACTATAAAATTGCCTACTGAGACTTTCTTGCCCTCTAAAATATTTTCTAAATTGGCCTATGCTCAACCATTTAAACATTTATGGGTTATGTAATTGGGATTTAAGCACCTGTAAATCCACAATTGCATGTATAAAATCACCTACTAAGGATGGATTAATATAGTTTTCTCTCATGTTTTTTCAAAGAATGGGAAACAAAATAGTGCAACAACATTAGTACAACATGGAACACCATTTTAAATGTAATGTCAAAAAAATCACATAAGCTCAATTCATACCTTAATCTAATGAGCATGAGGGATACTTCATTCCTTCACCGATTGCACTATTACTCCTAGACTTTGTATTGTCTTCATAGTACATTAGATTAATATGTTCTTTCATGTAGTTTGTGAGGGGATAGGATCACCAACTCAAATCCAGATTGATCTTGGGAGGAAGTTGGGATAGGATCACCAACTCAAATCCTATATGAATCAGAGGTTTTTGATAGACCAATATATTTATATTGGCATAATGATGATTAGTTTTTGAAGCTTGAAGCCATTTTTTTATGCAGGGAACCCATTGAGGAAGCAAATTTTAGAGGTTAATTCCGGGAGCTACGCTCAACCTTGTGTCGTCAGTTGTGTTGGATTCTTGAGGTTGAGCAAAACAAAGCTAGACCAGTTTGTAATCATTTTGACACGTTTCTAATGTAATTTTGAAGCATTGAAGAGAAATAAGAAAGCCTTACCCACTGAGACAAAGGCCCAGAGATGTAGGCAATCTTGTCGAACTCCGTTAACAACTTTGTTGTTATGGTTTGTTGTTCTTTGTGCTTATTTTCTGATCTACATTTCTTTATAATGGTTGCTATAATCTCTCGTTAAGTTCTTCTTCTTTCCCTAATTCCTAATTGGTAATTGAACACATGCTTAAAACTTAGCCAAGTATTTAAAGATCATTTCGGATCAGGAAGTGTAAGGAGAAGCCCCCCGGAAGGTCAAGTGATGGAAGAATAGATTGGATGGAAATGGTAAGTGAAGAGAGTTAAATGGATACCAAGTGAAGAGATAGTTGTCAATGCACCTATACCTGCTTGAAACACAAGAAAAAACACTTTGCAATGTTATGTGTTAGTATGGATCAACAAGTTAATCTTGTTGTCCCTAATTTGCAGCAGTGGATGGCAATTTATATCAGCAAATAAAGCACAAGATCAATTGGAAATATCATCAATGAATTTAGTAATCAATTATGACTTCATAGCACATTAAGACTGAATAAAACAAAATGTTATAAGATGATTTTATATAGTAAATTATCAGCCTTATGGATGTAGCACTCAATGAAATTCAACAGCTAAATCAACCATGGAAAAATCCCCCAAAACTAGTTTAAACAATGCACCCTAGTTAGTGGAATTAGTGGCTAAAAAATGGAGGAAAGTTAAGGGATAGTTAGTGAGATATCAACACCTAGGGTTAGTGATTTTATGCAGTCTAATGGCTGTAGAAAACAAGTTAGTACAACAATGAGAATTTATGGAAGAAAAGGGACGTCCTAAGGGAAGAAAAAACCTCAAGGCATCAATATTACGATCCAAAAGAGAAAGCTCGTAAAGGTTGAAATTTCACGTTTGTCGAGGCAAATGTTTTGTATCTCCAATGAAAATTAAAAATATGATTAGTGCCTTACTATTGGGTTTATGGGGTCAATGAAAAATATGGCTTGGATAAGCACTTGGGGGTGTACGTGCTTGTAGCTCCCAAGTGTAGCTAAGTCAATCTAGGAAATGCCAAGAGGGTGTATGCCCTTGTACTTCTCTTGTCACAACCTTGCAAAATATATTTGACCTTGAGAAGAAAAAATTGGATTGAAATGTTTGATCCACAAATCCCTAGGGGTGTAATCCCTTTTACTTCCTAGGATTTGCAAAATAAACCAAGATGACCTTGGAGGGTGTACACTCTTGTATTTCTCCAAGACAACTTGTAAAATATAACCTTTCTTAAGCAAGAGAACAAGCCTTGGGGAGGGTGTATTCCCTTATAATCCTACAAGGGTTATAACCAACAATAATTATGGAAAGAAGCAAGAAAAAAGACAGTAAATGCAGATTTTCCCTTACCAATTCCACAACAAAGCTAGATCAAACCTTAATCTTCCAAGTTAAGTCCATCCACATGCATAAGAAAGAGTTTCCAAGCATAACACATCACTTTTCACCATCAATAGAAAATATAAACCGTAACAATTTCACAAGAGATAGAAAGAGCCAAGAGGGCTGAAAATTTCAGACCAAGTCCTTCTCCACAAGGGAGAGATATATTTAAAATGAGATCTTATGATCTGTATTTATACTAAAAGTAGATAACATAGTTTGTCCAAAAAATAAGGAGTAAACCACAACATTAGGGGTCAAAAACCCTAACATTTCCCCCTTAACAAAGTAATATTAAACATTTCACTTAATATTTCACTTTTTGCACAAATTAAACCCTAATTTAGGAGCGCATCACCCCTTTAGGGGACGTTTTTCCACTTTGAGGAAGTCGGTGGTCTTGGAGAAGCATGGATGAGATTCCAAAGGCCGTGTGTTAAGAATATAAGTGATATCATCATGGTTAAAACCCTCTTCTCCTCAAAACATCCAAGTGTAAATGAGTGACACCTCACCACCAAGCCCTAACCCCCCTAGGTGACATCATGTCTCTAGAAGTGACATTTTTTCTCTCCTAGGGAAAACGTTTGGCATGTGGGGGCTAGACTATGTTTTCCAAGTTATCTTTAAGGCCTTCCAAGTTTGATATTTCTCATCTAGCATGTGGGCCCCTCAAATCCAACCTGTGGGCTTGTAGCCCCATGGAAGCCCAAACTAGGCTTGTTCTCCCAAAACTATCCACCAAATAGGTCTTGTAAAGAAAAATTAACATGCCCTCCAAGGATCTCAAGTTATAAAATCATGATAAGTAAATCCATTCAATAAATAATCCATCCAAGCATGCCATCAAAGATCACCATATCAAACAATTAACAACTCAAAGACAGCATGAGACTTGTCAAGCTTAAGTATGGGAGGGTTGACGAGGTGTCCTATTGGGTAGATCTTTCCCTAGGTCAAGGAGAGATTAGAAGAGGTCCCTCTCTAATGCATGTAAAGTGTATGAGGTGGATGGGGTCAAGAATCAATGGTCATAGGGCTCATGACATACTAGGGGTCATAGTTGTCTCATTCATGGGTGCCTTTGTAGAGGGTGTGTCATACCTTTGTCTACAATGAACGTTTTTCAAGCCCATCAGTTTTCTTTTATCTTTCTTTCTTTATTTTATTTTAATATGGCATAAGGAGAGGTTGACGGTCGCTTCCCTAGCATGGCGACCAAGTGATGGCAATGTCACCCACTTACACCTAATAGAAATAAGAAGGTTGAATCGTGATGAGACCCCCTTTCTCTCAGCCATGCAATTGAGATCCATTACCCTAGTTTGGTGACCAGATGATGGTAATTTCATACCACTAGATATTCATGGACATAATAGGCCAGCTCGTGATGAGACCTCCTATCCTTCAACTAACCTTTTAAGCATTATTTATTATATTGTGGGTCCCCTTTACTCAAATATAAGATTTTTATTTATTTCTTGGGTGATCCCTGGGCGAAGCATATAGAATTTTTATCACAAGGCTTTTATCTTTTACCCAACATCAACCCCTCTGGTCCTTTAGCCCCTTCTTCCCATAGAATGAGGGACAACCCCTTCTTGGTTCAATACACCCTAAAATCCCAAGAGATAAGGAAATGAAGGGGAATAATGATGGAAAGTGATAAGTATGGTCGGGAACGGTATGATGGCTCATTAAAGGATTTCCCAGTAGGAAACCCATTCCCAAAGAATACCACTTACTAGGGCACAATGTCAACCACCAAGGTGAAGTAAGGAAAAAGGTATAAGGTCCAAGCACATATCATGAAATCTAGAGAAATCTAACATACAACATAATAAAATGGCTTAGATATTGAAATGATGCTCACCAAAATACTGACTTGTACCTCATGGAGCAAGCCCCACTGCCTTCCGGAAGCCAAATGGTGTTGTGGATGCCATCTATAAACCTTTGACCATCTATGGTGGTGAGTGGGTTTTCTATCTATGTAAAAGGGTATTGTTGGTCATCATGGATGATTTTAGGGGCTAAATTTCGCTCATGGGCTAATTTTCCATGGTTTTCCAAAAACAAGATTTTCTTTTTTAAAAATGATTCGCCCAAATTCCATAGGATAAAATTATTTTACCTTAAAGGTCGCCAAAATTTTATAAAAACTATATAAAATACTTATAAATTTGAATATTTTCACAAAAATATCGCCAAAAATTTATAGTTGACATATGAAGGATTAGTAAGATTCACCAAGGTTTCTACATTTTAAAATAAATTTCCATCCTTAAAATCATCCCTGTTGGTCATGCAGTGTCTTGGAAATCCATATCTACAACTTGAGGACCTCGAGACATGATCTCCTTAGTTATCCACAAAACGGGGATAACAAGGTCAAGGTCTCCAAGAATGTCAATGAGGGCTTGGCGGTTTCATCACAGGTGACAGGCTCAAGTTGTAAATAGTATGCTAAGAGGGGTGGGATACAAGAGAAGGTCATTGAGAAGAACAATCAATATGTAGAGGTTATCTTAGAGAAGGTAAATGTTAAATCAAATCCTACTTCTAGAATGGATGGGTTGGGCCAGAGAAAATTGAAGAAGCCTAGGTGTGTTAAGCTCCGATAGGTAGGGATGAAGTTGATAATGGGTTAGGATGTAGTGTTGAAACAAGTGTAGTTGTACTAGGCCATAGTTCTAAATGGAAAATTTTATGGTAGAGTAATATTGAAGAATTCTATGAGCATCTAAATCAAAAAGGTTTAAAGGAAATAGTTTGGGTATGCACCTATCTTCCATTCATTAGAAAGAGGATGGATTACTTTTATGTTTCGATTGACATGGTAAGAAGAAAATTTTGATACGTAAATGGTATTGGGATACATCACTATTATCTCTCAAGGAGTGGATGCATCCATTTGATTCTATGAGAGAGCATGGAGATATCCAACACCTGTGGGTGGAGCTCCATTCACTTCCATTGGAACTTTGGTCAAAGAGGGCCCTAAGTTTGATTGGTAATAAGTTGGGCAGGATGTTGGATATTGATGAGAAAATAAGAACATTGGATAGAACATCCATGATGAAACTTGTGTGGAGATGAATATGGGTGATGATCTATTGGATAGTATAGATATTCAAGTTGGAGACAGGTCTAACAGATAGGAGAATGATTATGTGAATATTCCATTTAAGTGTTCCATATGTCACCTATATGAACATTTAAGGTGCACTTGCCTAAAGAAATACTTCTGAATAAGGATGAGATAGGTGATGTGTGGTTGGAGATGAGGTTAGAGAATAAATTCCTACCACAAGATTTTATGAGCAACCAATTTGGCTTGCAAGATCCAAAGGTAAGTCAATCATGGAAAAACCTTTTTCTCCTATTGTTGAAATATTTTTAAAAGACCTAAACAAAGTTAAGGAGATTTCACTGATTCCAAAGAAGACACTGCTAAAAGATCTAGATGAGATGGATACGTGGAGGTACAATGTTTCTCATGAAAGGAATTATTCTAGCGTTAAAAATAATCCCATGACCTTTGTGGATGTGATTAAAAATGAAGGCTCCTTAATGAAAAAGAATAAACACTTTCTCAAGACCCTTCCTTTGGTGGACGTAGATTTAGAGGTTGACCAAGAAGAGGAAACTGACACTAATAAATGTTTGGATGGTCAAAGTATTCCCATTAAGAGGCATGAGGGTAGAAAGGGGGACAAGATTCGAAGGTCTAAAAAATTTTCACTTTCTCAGGAGGGTAGTGATCGAATGAAAGGGAAAAAGAACACTCCAAGGAAGAAAGTGGTGGATAACATAGATATTTTTAATACATTGTATTTTTTAGATGAAGATTTCATTCCATAGGTCAAAATGAAATATTGACTTCGATCAAAGAAATGGAAAATGGTAGGGAAGGAAGATGCGTCCATGGAGGGGGGACTAGGTATGGATCATATTGGAAGTTGGTAGAATATGTTTTCTCAACCATGCAATGAAGAAATCTTATTATGCGGTTTTATCAAGGAAGAAAATAACTATTCAATGTGTCCATAGAGAAGAAAAATCCCACTCAAATGGTTTGAAATGAGTTTTCTCTCTGATAACATTAGAGGCTTGGGGAGTGCCCATAAGAGAAATTCCTTGAAGTTTGTGAAGCTAAATTTTCCATAGGTTATGCTAATCAAGGATACTATACTTGAGGAAGATACATAAAAAGGTATTTTGTTGGCAACCTTTCTAGGGTGGATTTTTCAGGCTATTAGTGTTAAGGGAAGATTTGGAGTTTTAGTGGTAGGTTGCTAAATGCCCCTATAATTTAGAAGTCTCTTTCTGTCACTCTACTATTTGTGTGGAGCCTTTCTCTCAAAATTTTGACATTGTTTATAATTTCATTAATGCATATGGTCCTTTTAATGCAAGAGACACTTTCTAGGAGTCCTCCTTTGAGGATTTGAGTGTGGGAAAGGAAATTTATGTTATGGTTGGTGGTGGCATGGATTTCATTTTGATGCAGGATGAACCATGGGGAGATTCAAGGAGGATGGATCCTTTGGTGGATTTTATTCTATAGAAGATTGAACATGTTGGAATCTATGACATTGAGTCCTTAATCTTTAAACCTGCATGGTGGTGGGGTCATTTCAAAAAGACAAGGTAGGTTCCTTATGGATGAAAATATAGTTGACCAAGTGGGTAGAATAAGATCCTAGATAGGGGAGGGTGGTGTATTTGATCACGTTCATATATTTCTCTAGGAGGGTGACATTAAACTAAAGCCTACTAGTCATTTTAAATTCAACTTTCATTGGTTGAAGGATCATGAATTTAGGAATTTGGTTCATAGTGAATGGAAACCTGTGGATAGTCAGTTAGAGGACTTTTTTATATTTCAGTTCCATGATAATATAAAGAGGGTTAAAAGAAAAAACATCAAATGGGCCAAAGATAAACTCAATAATTCTCAAGACTATATTTGGAGAGACTTTCTTAGACAAAAAATGATGGAGGTTTGGGGCTGAAGAACATTTTTTCCTTTTTTTAAGGCCTTGGTAGCCAAAACATTATGGGAGGGGATTAAGGGGCTAGGATTATGGAAGGATAATTTTCTAATGTAGAAATACATTCACCCATTATCTATGATAGAGTGGATAAGATGACCATTGTTTTTGAATGTTTTGGTCTAGTCTTTCACATTGGCTGAGAACTGGTTAGCATGGAAGGTAGGGAATGGTAGGCTCATTTAGCTAGGTATTGACCCTTGGACTAGAGGTGGTGTATCTTTTATACTATCAAATGGACTACATACTACTCTTCATAACTCCAATATCACACCATTGGTTGATGTTAGTTATGTGGGTGGCAATTTTAATTGCATAGATGATTTTAGGGGCTAAATTTTGCAAATGGGTTAATTTTCCATGGTTTTCCCCAAAAAAAGATTCACTAATTTCCATTTTTTCTAAAAATAATTTGCCCAAATTCCATAGAATAAAATTATTTTACCTTAAAAAACACCAAAATGTTATAGAAACTATATAAAATCCTTATAAATTTGAATATTTTTACAAAACTATCGCCAAACATTTTACATTTTTCATATTAAGGACTAGTAAGATTAGCCCATGTTTCTACATTTTAATATACATTTCCATCCTTAAAATCATCCCTGTTTAATTGGGGTGGAGGGTGGAAGAAGGACAAAGAGTTTGGTTTGGTGAATCTAGAAGTTGAGGAGTGGGATGGATTTTTGCGGGACCTAATTGCTAGTAATATATCTATCACAAAGGAGGAGGACACTCTATTATGGGAAAAAATCTTGGAGACACCTTTATTGCAAGGATTGGTTATAAGGTTATGTTCTTTGATGCACAAGCTCATCTTATTCAATGGTGGTGGTTAAAAGTGTGGAAGATTAGGGCTCCTTTAAAAATAAATATGTTTCTATGGATGGCTCTATCCAACAAGTCTTTAAAATGGGACAACCTACAAAAGAGATATTTTAAAGGTCCTAGATGGTGTCCTTTGTGTAAAACTTCTTCTGAGTTTGTATTTCATGTGTTGGTTGGATGACATTTTTATAAGGAAGTTTAGGTTTTCATTGGAACTATTACTAGGGAGATGGATACTTAGAATGGTGTTTCACTGAAGTAGGCTATCAAATCATGGTGGGAGAAATATTATGTAGTTGAATTAAAAGCTCTTCCCCGAGTTCTTTGTTGGGATTTTCGAAAAGAAAGGAATGAGTTAATATTTAAGGGAGGGATGATTAGTCTGCTAGCTACATTTTCCCCACAAGATTGAGTGTGCCTTTGAAGGCCCAAAAAATACATATCTTAGTTAAATATTTGAGGTAGGTAGGTGCTCTGCATAGTGGCATTAATAGTCCTTGGTGTTTTGTTTATGGTGCTTCAAAGGGAAATCCATGTAGATATGGAGCAAGAGGGGTTTGGTATTTATCATAGTTGCATTTATTCTCCTTTACTTGTAGTCTAGGATTAGATAGTAATGATATGGTAGAGGTCAAGGCCATCCCTATTTTGGTTGGCATGGATATGGAATTGGGAGTGAATAAGTTGTATATATTTGAGCATTTGAAATTGGTTGTTGATTGGATCACTCGTCAAACACAAAATCTAAAATTGGGATTGGAGCATCATATTATGAAGACTTTGGAGAAACTTGACTAGTTGGAGTCTGTCACTTGCAAGCATATTTTTAGAGTGTTGAATGTTATTGTTGATAGGTTGTTGAAAAAAACAATGAATGATCAAGTAGGTTTACTTGAGATTACTAAGTCAAAGGATGCAGTTCTTACTATTCTTCTTGCTTGACAACTTTTTGTTTAGATTATGTACTCATATTGTGGAAGACTCATAATGAATTTGTCATAATAGTGATGTTAGTTCTTGGCCTCTTTGGGTCAAGCTTCTTTTTGTGGTTTCTTATGGAAACTGTACTAAATTTTCTACAAATACAAATTTGTTTGTTTTTAGTTTACTTGTCTATATATGCTTTTGAGCTATGGTTTTTCTATTTCTAATTAGACTCATCATATTCTAGGAGTTGGTTATAGTTTATTTTTTGRTTTTGTTCCCTCCAACACATGCTAAATGTAATTTCACCATTTCTTCTTGAAATAAAGAAATTGCAACTTTTTTCTTGTAAAAAAAAAGAAGAAATTGTGTAATACATAACTTCATATATTTTGATCGATTATGTGTAGAACTTGGAATTAGGTTATTGTAGTTCAGCATTTTGGTTTGTAGCAGACGTGGAGGCACTGGTAGTAGCCTAATAAATTGGTCCAGATGAAAACACCACATTGGCTTAATAAAGGAGATATTTCATAATAAATGATTGTTCTAACCATTGTAGGAATGCAAAGTATGTTGAGCTTGTTATTGTATATAGAAATATTGTGAAGAAGAAACAAGCCATCAATTTCGTATTCACAACACTCTAGGAGTTTCCCATTTTTTAAATCTATTGGGTCTCTTGGGCATATAAAATGTCATTTCGTGATAAGCTTCTTCCCTTTGGGGAGAATGGGTCTCTTAGGCCTATAAAATGACATTTCATGATAAGCTTCTTCCCATTGGGGAGAAGGCAAGAGATACATTTAGCCAAAAGTTTCTCATCAAAAAAATGAAATTCCTTAATGCGGTCCACCATTTTAATAGTGGAGAAGTGGACGCATGAGTTATTGAGCCCTCTTTTCCTTTATCCACCATTATGTTTTCTCTATTTATTCTTGTGGATATAACTCTGATCCTACTCATTGTTTCTTTGCTTGAAAGAATGGATATCAAAGCATGGATGGCTTATGTGCTACTTTGGCTCACATTTTTCATATATTATGGGAGCTTTCA